>WNWU01013815.1:30044539-30071815 GCA_012654045.1 Ptyas mucosa | reverse complement strand
AGGCACCATTAGCAGCAGCAGATCAAAGGCAGCATGATAAGGCACTGGCCTAAATCATCTTAAGTTTAGAAGATAAACAATTCTTGAATGTAGTTGATTTAAAAGCTGCCAAGGAGATTTGGCTGAAATTGAGAAGTGTGTATGTGAGTGTGTCAGCATGCAATATTGTGCAATTATCAAGAAAATTGTACAGAGACCGGCTGCTACCACAAGAGAGTATAGAGAAGCATTTGCTGCACATGCAGATGCTGTTTATTGAGTTAGAACAGCTTGGAATGCAGATCCCTGAATCTCAGAAAGTGCTGTTGGTGTTAAATAGTCTTGATGAAATATAGGACACTGTTTCAGCCATTTTTTAATGCAAACCAGAACAGGAATTACAAACCCTTAAAGCCTGTTTGATTTCTGAAGAACAAAAATGCTATTTTAGAAGAAGACACGAGGAGAAATTCCTCTGCCCAAGGAGTAAAGAGAGAAGAGATTGGATTACATTCCAAGGCAACAGACAGAATGTCTGCAGAGACCAGAGTCTTTGCTCTTCTGCTGAAGAGACCAGATTACAGCCCAGAAAAGATTTTCTAAGAAGAAAGAAAAAGAGCAGTGATGTTTCATCTGTGGTGATAAGACTTATTTTAAAAAAGTCTGTTTACAAGGAAGAAAAACAACAGATGAAGAAGCTGCTGTTGCAAAAAGTAGCTATTGTAATAGCAGAGACAAATGGTTAATAGACAGTGGGCCTAGTCAAAGAATTGTTAATAATTCTAAATTGTTTTAGAGGATTCAGCTGCTGGAGATGAAGTAGCCTTGGCAAATGGACAGAAGACTAAAGTCATTGGAAGAGGCAGTGTGGAAATTCCATATCTGGAAAAGAGGTTTATTATGTATGCCTGAAATGGAGCATAATTTGGTGAGTGTCTCTAGTTTAGACAAGCAAGGATTTGAGACCACATTTGCAAATGGGAGGTGTCTTGTAAAGAGAAATGGGAATGTATGTGCAGAGGGCATAAATCAAGATAATCTTTATGTGTTGCAGGGAGAAAAGGTTCAATGTGCCCAAACATTTGGAAATGTTGTACAACATGATTCATGTGTTCGTCTCTTGCACAGGAAGCTTGGCCATGCCAGCTTCAGAGTTTTGCAAAAAATGCAAGAGTTTGCAGAAGGATTAAATTTAAAGGGATGTAAGGCATACTTGGACTGTGCAGTATGTAAGTCATCAAAGTCCAAAGCATCCCCAGTAAGCAAAAGTAGCACAAGGCAGACAACAAGAGCTCTAGAGCAGGTACATGCAGATTTGGTTGGGCCAATGCAAGCCAGTTTGGGAGGAGCAAAGTATGCGCTGGTCATGGTAGATCACTACAGCAGGTTTGGGTTTTGCTATTAATATTAGTAAAATAGAGGTGCTACAGAAATTTAAGCAATGGGGAAGCTTTGTAGAAAGAAGGTATGAACAATAGGTATGTCAGTTGCAAACTGACAGAGGTTCAGAATTCTTGTCAACAAGTTTTCAACAGTGGTTAGGTATAAAACACAGATGCACAAATCCATACACAGTAGCTGGGAATGGTGTAGTTGAGAGACAGAATGGAGTCTTACAAAGCATGAAGGACTCCCTGCTGAAGGATTCTGGTCTGAGTAGGTCATATTCGGGTGAAGCCATGTTAACTGCTAATTATATAATTAATAGGCTGTGGCGTTAATCCATGAATGATACTCCACATGCAGTGCTATATGGGAGAAAAACATCTCTGGCACATTTAAGGGTTTTTGGAAGTAATGCATGGGTGCATATTCCAAAAGCAGTTAGAAGAAAGGGACAACCAAAGGCTAGAAAGCTTGGGTTTATGGGCTATGAGCCGGGTTCAAAAAGCTATTGTTTTAGCGATGGGAGCAAAAGAATAGTGATTTCCAGGTCTGCTAGATTTGCAGAGCAAAATTGGAACAGAATTGATGCCAATTTTTGGAATGATCCACTTAGTGATGGTAAGTCATTTATTGATGGTGTCAGCGTTCAGGGAGGAGAAGCTAAAAAAGAACAAGAAAAGGAGTCAGGAGAAGATGATGACTCAGATATGAAGCAAGAGAGGGTTGAATCACAGGAGCAGTCAATGCCACGCAGGTCAGAGTGATGGAACAAGGGGATTCAACCTGACAGGTATTCTGCTAGTGAAGTAAAGGTGTGTAATGTGTGGTATGAGCCAAGAAACTATAAGGAAGTATTGGCATTATCCAAAATTGAACAAATGAAGTGGAAAAAAGCCATGGACAAAGAAATGAAATCCATGGGTGAACATAAAGTGTTCGCATTTATGACTTTGCCACAAGGTTGCAAAGCTGTAGGATGTAAACAGGTGTACAAAAAGAAAGTACTACCCAACAATGAGGTCCAATATAAGGCAAGATTAGTGGCACAAGGTTTTTCACAAAGGAAAAATGTGCACTATGATGAGGTATTCGCACTTACGGTAAAGAGTGAAAGCATAAGTTGGCACTAGCATTGGCAGGGGCACGTGGCCATAAAGTCTGGCATTTTGATATAACCACAGCATTCCTCAATTAGAATTAGAGGAAGAAATTTACATGGTTCAAGCACAAGGGTATGAAAGTAAAAAGCCTAATGCTGTATAAATTGAACAAGGCCATTTATGGGCTGAAGCAGTCAGCCAGGAATTGGAATATCTGTTTAGTTATGACATTGAAGGGTCTTGGGTTCAAGAGTTGCAAGGCTGATGGTTGCATATATACTGGAAAATTACAAGGTGGGGATTGTCAATTATTAGCATTTGTGGATGATCTTTGTTTCATTGCAAAAGATCTGTCACAGGTAAAAATATTTGCTAATCAATTAGAGAAAAAAATTGAATTGAAAGATTTGAGTAAAATACAAAACTATTTTGGTATAGAGATACAAAAAACTGAGAAAGGTGGTTATGTTCTCAGCCAAAGAAGAAAAAATGAATAGCTTTTAGAGAGATATAACATGAAGGATTGTAATTCTGCTCCAACACCTATAAGCACAGATTTTCATAACAATTTGGGTGAGGACAAAATTAAGAGTCAGCAATAGGGAGCTTGCTATATCTGTCACAGTGGTCCAGACCAGATATAGCTTGTGCAGTAAGCATCTTAAGTCGCTTTACTGCTGAACCAACACAATTACATTGGATGGGTATAAAAAGGATTCTCAGGTATTTGAAGGGAACTGTGAACTTGGGTCTTAAAATACAGGTCTCTGAAGAATTAAAGTTGAAATGTTATGTTGACAATGATTATACCAATGATGTAAAAACCAGAAAGTCCAATTCTGGGATTGTGGCATTATTTGGAGGGGCTTTAATTGGTTGGACGTCCAGAAAACAAACAACTGTATTCATTTCTACTGCAGAGACAGAATTTATTGCTCTATCTGAACTTTGTTCAGAGGTAACTTGGTATGTACAGCTGTGAAAAGATTTAAACACAAAAGTAAATGATGCTGTAACAGTGTTTGAGTTTAATGCTGTATGCATTAAAATGGCAACAGGTGACAGAGTAAAAAATAGAAGCAAGCATGTGGATATTAAATATTGTAATGTAAGAGAAGCCATCAAATGTAAATTAATTAGTTTGAGTCACTGTTCTTCAGAAGACAATCTAGCACAACGGTTCTCAACCTGGGGGTCGCGACCCCTTTGGGGGTCGAACGGCCATTTCACAGGGGTCACCAAAGCCCTCTCTCGCCCCCCCATGCCTTCACTCACCCTCACCCTCTGCCTCTGTTGGATCATGGGTCGCCATTCACTTACCCCGCCCACTCCCAATCTATTGCTGCCTCCTGAGTCCTAGCTGATGTAGGGAGGGAAAAAAAGCTATTTAAATTCTTGCCGCGGGGCTTCAAAGGGCTGCCCTACAGCTGATCAGTGTTAAAAGAAAACAAATGAGTAGACTGGTGCCTGAAAAAATAGAAAAAACAGCCCCTTTCAGCTTCAGCATAGGTTAATTACCATAAGTTGATTAGATCGGCCTCCTGACTCTCAGCTGATTTGCTCTCAGCTGTTTTGCAAAGAGGTGCAGATTTTTTTTCCCCTAGCTATGCTGAAAAGTGAAACTGAAAGTAAAGCAGGGTCTTTGCTGCAACATGACAAAATGAGGCAGAGAGAGAGATTTCTTTTTCTTTTTCCTCACCAAAAAAGGAAGGTGGAAAACTGCAAACAATGGGAAATTTAGGGCAAAAGAGGAGGTTCAAGATTTTAAAACACACACAAAAAAAGCTCTATTTAACTAGGGAATTGTAATAATTGAGATACTATTAGTTGTATATTGTGTTGAAAGCAGAAATGGTTAAGTTGTGGTTTGGAGGAATATATGGGGGAAATTATTTGGTTTATTATTATTGGTAAATATAATTAATTGATTTGTAAGAAATTGGATTACATGGAAATAATTGGAATATTCATGTTCATATTGATTAATATACAAAAAAGATAGTTATATAACTAATTGATTTATATTAAAATGTTGAATTTGTATTAAACAACTGTATTACATAATTACATAATTAACCAATGTGAGGATGAATATAAAAATAGATGACAATGCGAAGGGGTATAATATAGAATAGAAGGGAAAATTGAATTTGATTAAGATTAGAGATGAGGATGAAGGGTAATATTGGTTTTTTAAAAAAATAGATGAGGAATAAATATGGCAAAAAGGAAATATAGAAATTGTAAATTTAATTGAAATGACTAAACACTGTTTAAATTTATGGACCGGCCAAATACTCTGTTCAAAGAAAATACATTGTATGTTTGTATGGGTGTTTCTAATTATTGCTATTTATTCATATTTGTTCTCTTTTATTCTTTAAAGTTTAACAATTCAATCTTTATCTTAATATCTTTATATTTATTTGGGGTTGGTTTTCTCCCCTTTCATCTTTTTTATTGTACAGCAATCTTTCTCCTCAAACGTACCACCTCTCTTTTTTCTTTCCTTCTTACTTTCTCTTTTTCCTCCCCTCTTCTTCTCCTCCCTACTTCCTCTTCCTTTCTCCTTCTCCTCTCTTCCTCCCTCTCTTACCCTCACTCCTACTCTAATTTCCCTTCCCTTCCTTCATCCCTCTCTATTGCTGTATCTTTTTATGCATATGGACTACGCAGAGGGCTGAAAAAGTTATTTTTGACTGGTCCTCGCACTTTTGACCAGTCCTCGAATTTACAACTGTAAATTCACCATGGTGTAGAGAAGCAGTTGTGAAATGAGTGACATGGTTGTTAAGAATGCTGCACAGGCATAAATGTGAGAATGGTCATAAGTGTGAGGACCAGTCAAAAGTGCGAGGACCTGTCAGAAATGACTTTTTTCAGTCCTCTGAGTAGTCCCTGTACACATAGCCATGGCCACCTGGTCACATGACCAGCTAGCCACGCCCACCCAGTCACATGACCTCCAAGTCACGCCCACAAAATAAGCCACGCCCACAGAACCAGTAGTAAAAAAATTTAGAACCCACCCCTGGTTGGGGGTCACCACAACATGAGGAACTGTATTAAAGGGTCACAGCATTAGGAAGGTTGAGAATCACTGATCTAGCAGATATAATGACCAAGCCATTGGGTGGAGTGCACCATGGGAAGAATATTAAGTTATTCAGTTTTATGTCCATTCCAGACATAAAGGGAGGAGTGTCAGTTTATAAGAATGTATGAACTGGAATAGCCATAAGAACCAGTCAACCAATGGGGGACTACCAGTTGATGTTGTGGCGCTATTGGATGCAAAGAGCAGGGCTCTGCAAAATCGCACCGAATCCCTTCCTCAGAGGGCCTCATAAAGGGCTAAAGTCACCCTATAGGTTCCCTGCAGGTTGTGGAGAGTGGCGGCTCTCCTACTTGACCCAGGGCTAATTCCCTCTCAGCCGACAACGAAGAGGAGTGGCAGCCATTATGGCTGCCATGAAGCTGGGACAGCCAAAGAAACAAAGAATGTGCTTGAGCAGTGTGGATGAACAGTGACTGGAACTGGGTGAGGTGACTTTTTTTTTTACCTAAAACCTACCCCAAAGAAAATTAACTCTAGAAAAGAGACTCTTTGAAAAGTTTGTTTAAGCGGCGAAAAATTACAGAAAGAAAAATTACAGACCCGAAAGAAAAGATTTTAAGAAGAGAGCGCAAAACTTTAAAAACATAAAAAGAGTGTATCTCTAATTTTTACTGGCAATAAGGCATTTTAAAATGCTGGAATTACCTTTCAGAATTTTGATTATCTGTTTGAATAAATACAAATGGAATCTGTTAGAATTTGTGCAACATTGAAGTTAAGTTGAAGGTGCCATCTGCTGGTGAATGAAATAGACAGTATATTTCTACAACCTTGGGAAAAATACTGATAAGACAGAGGAGAAAGTGGAAATAACACCTGGAGGACTGCTGTGTTATCTATTGCTCTATACTTATCTGCTCCAAGATTACTGGAGTTCTAATGGTGAAAACACGGAGACATCTAATTAAAGTGACTTTTAAACATCAGGAGTTATGACTGAACTTATAGAGTGGACTTAAGGAGACATTTGGAAATCTTCCTGGATTACCTAAAAAGAGCTAAATTGACTAACTGTGGGACATAAAGAACTATATTACTGAGGAGCAATGTCTGGGCTGAGTAAATAGTTTTCAGATCAACTTTCTGAGATCAAAGATAATTGAGACTCTGGGGCAGTGATAGACCACAGACTATTGAGCTATACTGGGACGTATTAAAAGAAGACAAGATGTTTCAGCAGGGGAAAATAAGTGGGTTTCAAAAAGAAATGGTGTTGATGTTTCAAAGCATTTATGATATGACAAGGAATCACAGGGAGGTAATGTATTTAATGAATAATATAAATGGGAAGCTAGAAAGTGCTCCACAAGGGATAATGAATAGTGATCAAAAAGCCCAGGAAATAAAGGAGATAATAGAGAGACCAGGGGAAAAGATAGAATGGACAAACTAACAAATAAAACAAGAAGGAAAAGAAGGCAATAAAAACTTATGAAGCAATTCAGGAAAAATACATGCTAAAAAATGGTACTGGATACAGAGAAAGATATCTTTGAAAAGAAAATAGAGATTTGGGCAGATCCTCTGGAAGCTTGGCAGCAAAAGATAGTAGAGATGGAAGAAATACTTAAGCTAACCAGGAAAGATGTAGATAGAGATGAAGACCCAAGGGAGGAAATTGGGAGGCAAGTTAAAAAATGAATAAGAATTGAAATATTAAAACAGGCAAGAGATGATGGATAGAGGAAATGTTATGTAACACAAGATTGGCTTTATTAGGAGCTAGAACAGAGGCAGAAACAAGAAATAGGGGGAATATTATTATGCATATTTTTATAAAATATAAAAGTAATAGCTAGATATAAAGATTGGATATTGAAAGATGGTGACACTATGTATGTTTTAATTATATTGTCATTGGAATGCGGGACTAAATGTTGAACAACTAAATAAGGCTAATTATAAGGCTAAATAAGGCTAGCTAATTATATAAGTATGATCTAAATAACAAATAATATTAATACTATCATTACTACTTGTATTTAAATGAATGATACCCAGATGCCTCACTGTTCATGTATTGATATTGACACACACACACACATATATAACAAGTCAGCCAATGGGAACTGTTTGGTGACTGAGACACAGGATTTGTTGTCAGCCATGTCAGACGGCTTGGAGCCTGGGCATGGCTTAGCTTAACTGTTCTGTGTATATACAAGAGTTTGTCTGTCTTTCCTTGCTTGCTCTAGTCCTTGCTTCTACTTCTTGTCCTTGTACTTGCTACTTCTTCTCTCTACCATGTTGCAAGAGCTGCATGGGTATTGTATACATACATCATGTTTTATATTATTGTATATAATATGAAACAGCATCATCAAGAGGGAACTGCTAAGCCTGAGGCTGCTGCAGCTGAATTGACCCTGAAAGGCAAAGAAGTGATATACAAACTGTGTTACCCACAGCTGCAGAAACTGCTGAGGGTGTGCCAGAAGAAATGCTAATTGACCTATTCAGTGCATTGCCCGAACCTGAGCAAGTTAATATTATTCAAAGATTGGATAATCTAAAATAGGCTCTGACAACAACTCAATCTACAGCAAAGCCTCTATTTAATTTGGCTCCACTAATCGCTCAACCTTGTGACAATATGTTTAACAAACAATCTGCCTTTACCTTAATAGTAAAAAAAAGGTAGTGTCCCACAGGCTGACAGTGGGGTAACTACCCTGACTGACCCAGACTCTGAGAAACAGCTGAAAGACAAAGGGGTTCATCACACAGTGCCCCCTAAACTGACAAACACTAGGGATATAATCCAGCTTCCATCCTCATTTGACTTAGAAATGCCCTCAACATCTTCTCACAAGATGAATCCTCAGCTACATCCCTCCAAAAATGGACATAAAACTACATGGGTTTTGGACGTGGATTTTGCTGAGACAATTGCTAAATGTGAAGATGCTCTGATCCAGCCACCAGCTAGAGATCAGAGGCAGAGGCAGAGGCATGCCTCAGTGCCCACACAAATGCGGAGGCTACCCTTGATGTTGAGGATGATGTCTCCTTAGACTTGCAAAATATGCCAAATTCTGGGTTAAATGTTGATATTGTTAACTAACAAACAATATCTAGCTCCAGCCACGTTTTAATCATAGACCAAATTTTTTTCGCCGCTGGGCAGGTCCACCATAGATGGTAGAAAGTACCCTGGGATTTCTTACATTTCCAGCAATTCGGGTTGTTTTTGGGGTTTATTTTAGCCAATCTGGTTGGTGGCATATGCCACCTATAAAACATCTTGAGCTGGTTTTCCTTGAATGCCACCGAGAGCTTTGATTTAATATTCATCTGCCAGAATTCTTCCCATTTGTCGAGGTCTATTGAATATTTGAAGTTCTGCATCCATTTTATCATTGTATGTTTGACCGTTTCATCTTCCATTTTGTACCTTAGCAGAAATTTATAGATTTTACTAATTAATTTTTCCTTCGTCTCTAGAATGGTGTCTAATTCCTGATTCTCCTTACTGATTTGATATTTTTTAATATGTTCTCTGTATTTTGATTGTACCTGAGTAAAAGTCCACCAGTCAATCTCCTTATTTGTATCTACTTCCAATTGCTGTTTGGATTTTAGCTTACCTTGATGGTCCATTAGATCTTTATATCTTACTATGTTTCTAATTTCTAACAGGTTAGGATGTTTTAAGGCTTCTGTAGGTGAAAACCAAAGTGGAATCATAGTGTAGTGTTGTCGTTTAATTTTTAACCATGTATGTAATAGGGCCTGTCTGATTGTATGTCTTTTGAAGTATGTATAGGACTTATATTTTTCTTCCCATAGAAAGGAATGCCAGCCTGCCTGTAAATCGTGGCCTTCGATAGTTAATATTCTATTATTGTTCAAATCAATCCATTCTTTGAGCCACATTAAGCCCGCTGCCTGATGATATAATTCCCATTCTGGGAGTGCTAGCCCTCCTCTTTCCTTAGCATCCTGCAGTAATTTTAGCTTTATCCTTGGTCGTTTTCCCTGCCAAATAAATTTAGAGCTAATCCTATTTAGACTAATAAAAAAAATTTTCCTTAGATTTATTGGGGCCACCTGGAATAAGTACAACAGTCTTGGTAAGATGTTCATTTTGATTATTGAGATTCTTCCCATCAATGAGATTTGCAAGGTTTTCCAATTGTCCAAATCCTTTTTTATCTGGGTTACTAATTTGTCGTAGTTATTTTCCTTTATAGAGGAGGTTCTTGGTGTCAGCCAGATGCCTAAGTATTTCACTTTATTAGAAACTTGTATTTGAGTTACTTTTTCCAATTCCATCTCCTGAGTTTTTGTTAAGTTTTTAACCAATAGTTTAGATTTATTTCTATTTATCCGTAGTCCGGCCACCTCTCCGTAATCTTCTATTTTTAAAAAAAAATTTGGTAGTGTTTCTAAGGGTTCTTCTGTTATAAGTACTACATCATCAGCAAAAGCCTGAGTTTTATATTCTTCTTGCCTGACTTTCAAACCCTTAATCTCTTGATCTTCTCTTATTTTTTTAATAAGATCTCAAGTGATAAAATATACAATAAACCTTGTCTGACTCCTTTAGTTATATCAAATTGTTCAGTCACCTCATCATTAATAATTACCTTTGCTGTTTGTTTTGTATAGAGTTTCCCTATAATATTTTCCAGATTTGCTCCTAGCTGTATGTTTTTTAGTTGATATTTTAGAAATGACCAATTTAAATTATCAAACGCTTTTTGGGCATCAAGGAAAACCAGCGCAGATTGTCTTTCCGAATGAACTTCATAGTATTCGAGTGCGTTTAGTATCACTCTCATGTTGTCTCTAATTTGTCGGCCTGGTAGGAATCCATTTTGGTCTTTATGTATATAGCTATTCAGAATCCTTTTAAGTTTCTCTGCTATGATTGTGGCGAACAGTTTGTAGTCCGTATTTAATAAAGATATTGGCCTGTAGTTCTGGATTAAGCTGGGATCTGTATCTTCCTTGTGAATAATAGTGATTATTGCCTCAGTCCAAGTCTGTGGTATAGTTGCTTTCTCTAATGCCTCATTATATACCTCCAACATCTTCTCACCTAGTGTTTCCTGCATTGATTTGTATAATTCTCCTGGAATTTCGTCCAGACCCGGAGTTTTGTTATTTTTGAGTTTTTTCAATGCAGTATCCAGTTCGAACATAGTTATCGGTTCATTCATCGCTTCTCTCTGTTCCACTGTAATTGTGGGCATATTCACTCCTTGTATGTACTGTTTCATCTTTTCAACATCCACCTCTCCCTGTCTATATAGTTCTGAGTAAAATGTTTGGACAATTTCTTTCTTTTCCTTCCTGTTATAGCAGACTTTCCCCGTTGTATCTCTAAGCTGGAGTATCATTCTTTTTTCCCTAGCCCTTTTCAATTTGTAGGCTAGCCATCTTCCTGTTTTATTCATGAATTCAAAATAATTTTGCTTAGCCATTTTTAATTTTTGTGCTAGTTCTTTTTGGTTTATCATATTTAGGTTGTGTTTTATTTCCTTCCATTTTTCTTTTATTCCTTTATTTTGAGGGTATTGCTGAAGTTCTAGTTCTGCATTTTTAGATCTTCCTGAAGTTTATTTAATTGTTGTTTCCTTTCCTTGTTCTTTCTTCCTGTATAAGCTATCGTCAAGCCTCTTATAAATGCCTTTGTCATGTCCCAAGTATTCTGAATGGAGGTATCCTCTTTCTTGTTTATTTTGAAAAACCACTCAAATTCTTTATCTAGCATTGTTTTGTAGTCAGGTTGTTTACAGAGTCTTTGGTTCATTGTCCAACATTTGAATCTTTTGGTTCCTTTCCAATTTATCAGAATAGGGCTGTGGTCTGCCCAGTGATTGACTTCTATTTCTATTTTTTCCACCTCGTTTCTAACACTTGTAGTCATCCATGCCATATCAATACGTGACCATGATTGGTGGGGGTGTGAATAGAAAGTAAATTGGTTATGATCTTCGTGGGTTTCTCTCCAGGCATCTCTCATATTTAGTTCCTTAATCATTTCAAAGAATTCTTTCGGGAGAGTCTCTTTCTTTTTCTTATTCTTTTTCAGGGTTTTGTAATCTTTTTTTACATCCACAATCGCATTAAAATCGCCGATTAAACAAATATCCTCGTAGTCAAATTCCACTATTTTATTATGTACTTTTTTAAAGAAGTCCTGTTGGTTCTGATTCGGTGCGTATATTACCACCAATAATATTTCCCTGCTATCCAGTTTTAATTCAATCATAGCTATTCTACCTTCTTCATCTGCGTATTTTAATTCTGAGTGAATCCAATCTTTGACGTATACCGCCACTCCCTTATTTTTTTTTTGAGGTCAGTGATGTGTATAATTTTCCTAGTTTAGGGTTTTCCAAAATCTTGTGGTATCTTCTTTTTATATGGACTTCCTGGAGGCACATCACATCTGCTCCCAATTTGCGTAATTTAGTCAAAATTTGAGATCTTTTTTTGGGGTCATTCAAGCCATTTATGTTGACTGAAAAAAGTTTTAGGTCCTTTTCCATTATTTACTGTTGTTGTTTTTAGTGTTTCTTGTTTCCATTCGATTTTTCATTCTAGCCCCTTCCCTCTCCTCTCTTTCTTTATCTTGTCTTGTTTTTATTACTGTCTCCTGAGATGACTCTGATATAGTATCTTCTTGGCTTCTACTTTCTATCTCCTCCTTACTATCTTGGTCATCCTCCTGACTCAAATGTGTCTTTGAAACTCCCTTGCTTTTTCTACAGTATTCAGTTTATATATTTTTTCCTCCCAGGTGACCAATATACTCCCAAGTATAATGTCATGAAATGTCATGGAATGGGTGGTACTGTTTTAGAGGCCTAAATTACTTTGATCGTCTGATAGATAAGGATATCATTTTGATTCAAAAGACTTGGACCACAGATGACCTGCTGTTGAATGGTTATCACTCACATAAGCTAGAAGCAAGGACAGGAAGAGGCCCAGGAAGACTGAAGGGAGGACTGGGTATTTTCATTTCTACCAACTTGAGAGCAGAGCCCACTCTTATTGCCCCATTAAAATATATGGCTATGGCCCTTCTCCTCAAGATGGACTCAGTCCTGCTCCTAATAATTAATGTTTATTTATTTTATTTTATTTTTTCAGATTTATATGCTGCCCTTCTCCTCACAACAATAGAAAAACCCGACAATAATAAAAATTAAATAGTATTAAAACCAAAATTTAAAATCCCCAGATACCCAAATTAAAATTGCGGCAGATCAGGGAAGTTGGTGGAAGAGCCATGCCTTTAGGTTGGTGCAGAAGGTGCGGAGGTTGGGGGCCGTCCAGAGCTTGGTGGGCAGCTCGTTCCAGAGGGTCGTGCAGATCTGGATGGGGAAGAACAGGCTCAGACTCAATCCATCCAAGACCGAGTGGCTGTGGTTTCTGACGTCCCGATAGTCAGCTGGTACCATCGCTGACTATTGGGGGTGAATCATTGGCCCCCACAGAGAGGGCACACAATTTGGGCGTCCTCCTGGATTCACGGCTGTCCTTAGAAGAGCATCTGACGGCCATGACCGGGAGGATTTTTCATCAGGTTCGCCTGATCCGCCAGTTGCGCCCCTTTCTGGATTGGGACTCCTTACTCATGGTCACTCATGCCCTTGTTACCTCCCGTCTGGACTACTGTAATGCTCTCTACATGGAGCTCCCCTTGAGGAGCACCCGGAGGCTCCAACTGGCACAGAGTGCGGCTGCGCGGGTGGTGATGGGAGCGACGTGACGCTCTCATGTGACACCGCTCTTGCGCAAGCTGCACTGGCTCCCGGTGGTCTTCCGGGTGCACTTCAAGGTGTTGGTTACCACCTTTAAAGCGCTCCATGGCTTAGGACCCGGGTACTTACGGGACCGCCTACTAACTCCAATAGCCTCCCACTGACTGGTATGCTCCCACAGAGAGGGGCTCCTCCGGGTGCCATCGGCCAAACAATGTCGACTGGCGGCCCCCAGGGGGAGAGCCTTTTCTGTGGGGGCACCCACTATCTGGAACGACCTCCCCCCAGAGATTCGGCGGATCCCGGATCTTCGTGCTTTCCGCCGTGAGTTAAAAACTTTCTTGTTCCATCAGGCGGGCCTGGCATAATCTCTCCCCTTTTTGTAAGAAAATTTTAAACTTTAATTTTATAATTCAAATTTTTTTTAAAAAACGGGTTTTGAATTGTTGGGGCAATTATTTAATTTGGTTTTAATTGGTTTTTAAATTTTGTATCTATGTTTTTTATCTTTGCCTGTTCACCACCCTGAATCCCCTCAGGGAGAAGGGTGGTATATAAATCTAATAAAAAAGAAAAGAAAAAAAAGGGTCAGTGCGGCCACAGAGAATGCCCTCATCCTGGGGACCACCAGCCAACACTGTCTAGCCGAGGTGACCTGGAGGAGGGCAGCCCTATGCGAGCGCACTGGCAGTGGGAGGCCGGTAGGAGGTGATCCTGCAAATACCCTGTGCCCATGCCATGAAGGGCTTTATAGGTGAGTACCAGCACCTTGAAGCGAATCCGGAGGACCACTGGCAGCCAGTTTAATAGTGGTGTTATATGGGAGTAGCGGGACGCACCCGTAACTACTTGCACAGCCGCATTCTGGACCAGTTGGAGTCTCCGAGTACACCCCAAGGGCAGCCCCATGTAGAGGGCATTGCAGTAATCCAACTGAGAGATATCTTCCTCCATCGTTAAGAAAAGCTGAAATCACTGCAGTATGGATGGAGTTGGAACATTATATTAGTAAACTCGACATGGACTATCCAAAAACCAGGGGGGAGACTTCAATGCTAGATTGGGACCAGATGATTATACACTACATACGAAATATCATCATTATCCACCATCAGAGGTTCCCATAAGAACCAGCTCCTCCCTCACACAACTCTCTAAAGTCAAGAAAGCAAATTTCGCTGGCCTCTGTCTTGCCAAAACTCAACCTTTTTATATCCAACGGCTCTTGGGTTGGCAACTATGCTGGCGAGATTACATTTATGGCAAGGTCCAAAACCAGCACCATTGATTATATCCTAATTTCTATGAACTTATTACATTACATAGAAAATTGTGAAGTCCTAACTTACCTGGAAACGATCATCTACTTTTGTGTATATACATGAAGCCCTTCATCCGGCAGATGCCCTTCGGGGACCAATTTATTCTTGCAATTTCTCCAGCAGGCGCAACAAGATGTAGGGTCAAATGGTCCCAACAACTTGACCAGAAGGTGAAGAGAAGGTGAAGAGAGCTTCAAAAACTTTGCTCAGCCTTTATTACAGCCAACCCCTCCCAAGATTTACTAGAATTATATAAAAACATAGTTCATAAGCTACAACCATTGTTAGTACAAGACTGGAACTTCTCAGCTAAGAGGCCCTGTATCGCTTCCAAACCAAGGTTTGACAAGGATTGTGTAGAAGCCAAGAAAGCTCACCTTGGCTTATAAGATGTACAAAAGTGAGACTGGGAACGGTAATAAAACAAGTCTTAAACAACTTATGGCTCTCAAAAACAATATAAGCAACTGATTGCTCTTAAGAAGAGACAGACACAAGGTCCTCCTGGGAACGGCTTATTGTGGCAGCAAAGCAAAAGAACTCTTCTCTATTCTGGCACCTAATAGCTAGCCATCATGACTGAATTCATACCCATTAGACATCCATATACCTCCTACATCTGGGAACTCCACTTTCGGAGAATGTATGAAGACCCTCTCCAGCGAGAGTATCAAGTATACAATGAAGGTATACCTGAATGGCCCCTGGTTTCAGAGTCTGAAATCAAATCATTCATTAGCCAATTCAGGACTCAGAAGGATCCAGGAGCTGACTTCGTTACCACTGAATTAATAAAGAACAACTTGGAGTGTGGATACCAGTTCTGGCGGTGCTATTCACTTATATCAACTCCACTGGCTATGTCCCAGAAGATTGGGGCTTGGCAATTGTTGTCCAAATGTTTAAAAAGGGAAAGAGAGATGCCAATTACAGACCAATAAGTCTGCTAAATATAATCAGCAAACTCTACGCCAAACACCTCCAGATAAACTAAAGGAGTGGCTGGATCTTGAGAATTTGATCGCTGAAGAACAAGCCTGGTTTAGAGAGGGGAGAGGCATCATCTGATTGGAAAATACAAATCAAATAGACCTGTATCATTATACACCGGTTTTATAGATCTCAAGGCAGCCTTTGATACAGTTACCAAGACTAAGCTATGGGAGAAGCTAGAAGCTGCCTCAATTGACCACAGGCTTCTTTGTCTATTACATGCCCTACATACATAAAAATAGTTGACCAAAGCATTGCCCTCCTGCTCTATGCAGATCCTCTCCAGGATGCCAGTAGGCCTTAAAAGAGCCTTGTGAGCCCTTCTCCAGTATTGTAATTACAATAAACTGGACACAAATTATGAGAAAACAAAGAACATGGCCTTTGCAAAAAGGCCAAAACATTATTCATGGTATCTAAATGCCCAAAAAATAGAGCAGGTAACCACCTTCAAATACCTGGGGTGGTCATTCAGGCCAATGGTTCAAGAAAACCACATGGAGAATATGCAGCTGCTTTGGGCCAAAGATCAGTGAGCACCATTTTTAAATTTTTCCACACAAAGGGAGGATATTATGTCCCTGCTGCAATTAAGCTTTTTCTGGCCAAGTTGCTAGCACAGCTTCTTTATGGGACCTTGCTCAGACCGTCAGCTTCATGTTTTACATCATTAGAAATAGTTCAATCCAAATTCATTGGATCAATTCTCCAGATGCCACGTTGTGTCTCAGATGCACTTCAGCGACTGGAGAAAGGAGTGACAAAAGTCGAAGCAAGAATCTGTATAGCATCCTTAAATCTCTGGCTAAAGTTTAACTTCTTTCCACAAGGTCTTGCTCCATTAATCCTCCAAGACAAATTCTCTTCATCATGGATCAAGGTTGTTGAGTCCAACCTTACCAAACTAGGCTTCTTCCCAGCTTTAATACTCAAGATGGACTATGATCTAGCAAGACAAACCTTGCAACAAAGGCTGGAGGACATAGAGAGGCAGGTGAATTTAGGGAAAGCTCCGCTGTTTCTGGCTCCAGATGCCATTAGGGTTAGTTGTTGTTGCTCCTGCCAGCTATCTTAGTCAGTTGGAGTCAGCAAACCACTGGAAAGCATTTGCACTCGCATGGTGCCATGCGCTTCCATTGGCAGTCCTGTACGGCAAGTATAAAATAATACCATTCACTGAAAGACTCTGTCCCTGCAGCTCAGGAAAGGTGGAGACTGAGAGTCACATGCTCCTTAGATATTCCTTTTATATGGAGATTAGGGAAAACATATTCTGCCAATAGCTGCTAGGTATCCTGGCCATTCCGACACTACCTATCTTCAGTGGCTGCTTAAGGATAAACAGTCCATAACTACAGCGCAGGTGGCTAGATTCTGCGCAGCAGCACTGGGGATTCATCGCAAACATGTGTCTTCTCCACCATAGTGATGTTATATAACAATTGTGGCAAACCTTTTGCATTGCTTAGTCATTTCCGTTTTAGCATTGAATCTACAATGGGCCACACAGTTTAGGGATTGCAACTATCATATAGTCAGACCATGTATAATTGACACTGGATTTAACACGGATACTGTGGCAGTGGAGGGCATGTCCTGAAGCTCCCAGGGACATCGCTAAGTCCCTGGTTGAGCCAGGAAAGCCCTTTTTCCAGCAGCAGGGCAGCAGCCAAGGCTGCGGAGGCTGTGGCAACTTCAGGAAGGAAGATCGGAACGACAGTGATTAGAACGGTGAGAAACTTTTACTTTTTTTTTCTACTAAGAACACCCTAATTAATGTATGGAACTGTGATGGGCAGTAAATGAAGAGGAGTGGCGAACCTATTTTTGGACTGATTTGATTTTTCCCAAGTATACATTTTAAAAGACCTGAAATTGCTTGATTGTTTTATTTCTGCTTTGGATAACTGGACTGGATTGAAAGCAGGGAAGCAGTATTGGAACATTTTTTTTTTTTTTGAAACGTTTGGAATTTGTGGACTTTGGTTTATAACATTTGCTGAGTTGGTGCATCTGGATTGGTACTATTTCTCTTATTTTTGGACTATTTGGACTATTTAGAAGAAAGTCCCTCTCCCCACTTTCTTTCTTCCTTATAAAGACAGGAGAACTAGAGGAGTCTGTAGTGCTGCCACCCACTGGAAGAGAAATTTTGTTGCAGAAGAAAGGAAACATTGTAGACAAAACAAAATACAGGCTGAAGAGATACTGAGTGTTGTTTACACAGGTGCTCTTCTATTTAAGCTCTCAAGCCTAAATAGAGAATATACTGAAAGGCTTTGAACTCATTTTAATTTCTTTATCTTCTTTTTCTTTTTTCTTCATTGAATAACTATCTAAACCCCAGTGAGATGTATGGCTTGGAAAGAGGCAAAAGGAAAAATCACTCCCTGTAGGTTCTCTGGATATAAAGGATTTGAAGAACGAATTTTTCCCCCCTTTGGTCTGTTTGGTTCTTTTTTTTTTCTCACCTCCCATTCTTCTCATTTATACATAAATACTGGATTAAGGCATTCAAGAGCCTGAAAAATTATTTTTTTTAAAAAAAATTATTTTTATTTTTAATTTTAATTTTTGTATTTTTTTTATTCTTTTTTTAATTTATTTTTATCTTTTTGCAAATTTTTGGCCTTTTACCTAGAGGAGCATTTTGATTTTTTGTCCCTTCCTATTTTTTTTTCCTCTTCTCTTTCTTTGGATTCGGGTTTTTGGAAGAACCCGAAGAATTGGAGAAATTATTATTATTATTATTATTATTATTATTATTATTATTATTATTTTCTTCCTTTTTTCTTTTTCTTCCCCCCCCCCCTCTTTCTACCCTAAGGGATTTTTTGAATATTTTTTGAATTCAAAGTGAATTTAGCCAACTTTAAAATGAGCAAAAAAGTAGCGACGGTGGGAGCTGCAGCAACTACACCATCCTCATCACCATCTGGAGGTCAACGCTCCATACAGACAATGTTACAGCAAGAGAGAAAGAGAAAGAGAAAGAGAAGGAGAAAGAGAAAGAGAAAGAGAAAGAGAAAGAGAAAGAGAAAGAGAAAGAGAAAGAGAAAGAGAAAGAGAAAGAGACATCACAAATGATATTACAAACACTTCAAAGAATGGAAAAACAGCAACAAAGAATGGAGCAACAGTTACTTAAAACAGATGAAAAGGTGGTTAGCATACAACAAACAATGATGAAATACAAAGAAAGACTGATTAAATTGGAGGAAAAAGATGGCCAAAAAGAAGAAAAAATGAAGGAAATTGAGAATAGACTTGGAGAGGTTGAACAAGGAACATCTGGTTTAATTGGATGGGAAATGGAAAAAGCAGAATTCTACCTTAGATTTCAAAATGTTCCAGAAGAAAAAGGGGAGGACCTCCCTGAGATTATGAATACGATCTTAGCAGAGGCCTTAGAAATAACTAAAGAGAAGATGATGGAAGGAATTGATGAAATTTATTGAGTCTACACTGGCTATGCAATGCACAATAAACTTCCAAGAGAAGTACATATAAGATTTACTAAGAAATCAATTAAGACACAGATTCTTCAGGCTGCCCGTGACAAGGCTTTGGAATACAAAGGCATGGAAGTTACAGTTTTGAGACAAATTCCAAGAAAAGTGAGAGATATAAGAAGGAAATATCAATTCTTGACCAAAGTTTTGTTGCAAAAAGGGATTAACTATAGATGGTTGTTTCCAGAGGGAGTAGGCCTAACATGGGACTCTCAAAGATACAGACTGAACACGATCGATAAGGCAAGAGCATTTCTTGAGGAACTTCTTAAAGGGACAGATACTGATATGGAGGTCGAAACACAAACAATACCAGCCTCAATAAAGCCTGTTGAAGAGGAATTGATAACTTTGGAAGAAACAGAAGGAGCCATGGGTGGAGTTATGGAGTATAAGGAGCAACGTGAAGCCAGATCAACTAGAGCAACAAAACCTAATTATAAAGTATGAACATGGATGAAAGGAAACTAATCTCAATAAATATAAATGGACTAAATTCAGCTAATAAAAGAAGAACAGTTTTCCACAAATTAGAAAAATTAAAATTCGATATAATTTGCTTACAAGAAGTGTATATTAAAAAGCAACATGAACAATTATTGATCCAACCAAAACTGGGTAAAACCTTTCTATCATTGGCACAAAGTAAAAAAAGAGGTGTTGCTCTGTATATTAGAAATATATTTACGGCTGAGCAGAAGTATGCTGACCCAGAAGGCAGAATTTTGATGGTAGAACTAATTGATAACAATACAAAACTACTTTTAGTAGCAATATATGGCCCTAACAATAATCAGAGTGACTTTTATAGGAAACTACATAACAAGATAACTGAAATGGACTAAGAAAATGTTTGTATGATGGGGGAGTTTAATGGAATTGTAGATGGAAAACTGGATTATAAAACAAGTAGAACAACAAGACATAGTAGAAAGATACTGCCGAGGGCTTTCTTTAACATGGCAGAGGAAATAAACTTGAAAGACATTTGGAGGGAGAGAAATGGGAAAAATAGGCAATATACTTTCTACTCTGATAGACATTTATCTTGGTCCAGATTGGATATGATATGGGCAACAATGGAATTGACTCTAAATATTGAACAAGTGAACATAGACACTAATATATGGGTGGATCATAATCCTGTGATTGCTATTTGGAAAGGGCGAAAAGGCAGATCTAGATGGACATTGAACAATACAATATTAAAAGAGAAAGACTTTACACAGAAAATGAAACGAGAACTGGACTTTTTTTTTAGGGAGAATAAGAAAGAAACATCGATACAAAACTGTTGGGATACAATGAAAGCCTTTGCCAGAGGAATAATCATTGATTATACACAGAAAAGAAATGTAAAGAAAAGACAAACCCTTAAAGTATTGAGAGATGGTCACAAAAGACTTGAAAAAAAGAAATACCCAAGACATGGACCGAAGCATACATCACTTTGATTCATAAGGAAGAGACAGACCCACAACAAATTAAAAACTATAGGCTGATATCCCTGCTAAATGCAGATTATAAAATCTTTGCTATGATATTGGCAGAAAGACTTAAGAGATACCTGAATAATTTTATACACTCTGACCAAAATGGATTCTTACCAAAAAGACAAATACGAGACAATATAAGAATAATTTTGGACACTTTAGAATACTATGAAGCACATCCTGAAAAGCAGATGGCTCTGATATTTCTAGATGCACAAAAAGCCTTTGATAATGTCAATTGGTGATTTATGATGTTACAGATGGAGGAGATGGGCTTTGGGAAAAAATTTCTTCAGGCAATCCAAGCGATATACTCAAAACAAAAGGCTAAGGTAATGATAAATGGAGAATTGTCTGAATATATTGAAATAGAAAAAGGCACAAGACAAGGATGCCCATTGTCCCCACTGTTGTTTATATTGACATTGGAAGTTCTAAATAGAAATATTAGAGAAGAAAAGGAGATAAAAGGTATGAAAATTTGGAAAGAGGAATATAAACTACAAGCCTTTGCAGATGATTTGGTTTTTATTATGGAAGAACCTTTAACATCAATAAATAAACTATTAGAAAGAATTGGAGAGTTCAGAGAAGTGGCTGGACTAAAAATTAATAAAGAAAAGACAAAGATAATGACCAAAAACATGTTGAAAAAACAAAGAGAAGAATTGATGGAGATTTCAAATATACAGGTTACGAATAAGGTAAAGTATTTGGGGATACAATTGACAGCAAGGTGCAGTTCTCTTAAGGAAAATAATTATAATAAGATTAAACGACAGATAGGACAAGATTTGGAAAAATGGGGAAATTTGCAACTATCTTTGATTGGGAGAATTGCAACCATTAAGATGAATATTTTGCCTAGAATGTAGTATCTGTTTCAGACAATACCGATAAAGTTGGATAAGGTTTTTTTTACAGATTTGAATAAAATGATATGGAAATATATTTGGCAAGGGAAAAAGGCAAGAATAAAAATTAAGTTGTTACAAGATGCTAAAGCAAGGGGTGGTTTTGGTTTACCCAATTTTGAATTATATTATCAAGCAGCTAGTTTAACGTGGATTAAAGAATGGGTAACATTGAAAAATACTAGATTATTGAATTTGGAGGGACATGATTTGTTGATGGGGTGGCATGCCTTTTTATGGTACAAAGGAACTAAAATACAGGGGAATTTTAGAAGACATCAGATACGTGAAGTTTTGTTTTTGAATTGGGAGAGGATTAAAAAATATCATTATTTGAAGATTCCAGTCTGGGTACCTACAATTGAGGCCTTCTCATATCCAGTGATATTCAAAAGGGAACAAATTGTTAGATATAGTGAATTATTGGATGAAAAGGGTGAACTTAAACTAAAGCAAGACTTAGAAGATCAGGGAGTTAAGATGGATTGGTTTTCATATATGCAAATATTTTCAAGATATCGAGAAGATCTCAAACAAGAAGGTTTTTATAGAGTTTTGACTACCTTAGATAAGATATTGATGGGCTCTAATGATCATGTAATTAAAAAGTTATATGGACACTTGCTGGAGGCAAATTTGGAAGAAGAACAAGTTAAAGAGTCAATGATAGCATGGGGGGGGGGAATTTTGGTTATGGTATTGATTTAGAGAAATGGCAAAAATTGTGGTCACATAATTATAAAATGACAATGTCTACAGCATATAAAAAGAATTTGTATTAGATGTTTTACAGGTGGCATCTACCCCCGACGAGGATAGCCAGAATGTTCAAGAACAAATCGGAGAAGTGTTGGAAGTGTCATCAGACCCCAGGATCTTATTACCATATGTGGTGGACATGCGTAGAAGCAAAAAGATTTTGGACTAAGATACACACATGGTTGGAAAAAATGATAAAGAGACATATTGATTTTAAACCAGAGATATTTTTATTAGGGATCTTACCAGAGACATTTAACAAAGAATTACAATATTTAATTATGAATATATTAATAGCAGCTAGAATCGTATTTGCAAAAAACTGGAAAGGAGAGAAGATGATTATTGATGAAGAAATTATTAAGAAAATGTTGGATTGTGCCGAAATGACATTTGAAATAAGAGAACAGGAAGACAAACAATATTATTTGATATGGGAGCTATTTTATCAATGGATAGATAATAAAGTATGGAGATGAGATATTATATATGAAATGAAACTTGGATAAAATGTTTAAGCACTTGTTTTTTTTACCTTGGTTTTTTTTTCTTCCTTAGTTAGAGGTAAGAATAATTGTTAAATAATGAGAATTTGAAAATTTTGAGAGCACGAAATGATTTTCACCGATCGAAATACTGTCTGTAAGAGTTTGGAAGAATGATGCTTGTTATGTTGTTTTTGTTTAAAAAATAAAAAAAATTATTTTAAAAAAATAATAATTGGGACTGCTGGGATTGGTTTTGCTAAGCGATATGGTCATGTGATGTTGTCCTTCACAGCTGCATCACTTAGCGAGGTCAGTACCAATCAGTTATTGTCATAACCCAAGGACTTCGTGTATTTTGTGTTTTGCTATGTGTTATATTGATGTATATTATTAGAATAAAAATGATTTGTAAAACCAAAAAAAAAAAAAGCACTCAATACAATTTTTTCTAATTTATGAGTACAAGACCTTCACTTAAATTCTTTTAAACAATATATAATGAAAGTCAGGGAATCACATTAAAGGGTTGAATGGTCATCCATTTTTCTATTTATATTGTTCTCCCTGCCCTTCGTATTTGAAAAAGATGTCAGTTTTCCTTATGAAAATAACTGAAGAGCATAAATTTCATCTCAGAATTCTAACCACCCACTGATCATTTGACTGATATTTTCTTAGTGTTTGTCCTTTATCCTATTTGTTAAACTCCCCTGCAGCCAGTTTCTTTCTTAGTAATATCAAATAAATGCTGTTATATGTTGGCTGATGAGCCAACAGAAATCTATGTAAAATTATAATCTATAAAATTAAGTTAACTTTGTTAGATAGTGTAAACAATCTGATTTTGGAATAAAAACTGAGCTTATTAACTTCCTGATAATAAGAATCATTGGTGGGTATGATTTCTTCAATGAATTGTCAATAAACTCCAAAAAGTCCCAAAGGTGCTTTTTTCAGGAGGCAGCTGGACTTTCTTGTTTTTTCTTTTTCTTTGAAGACATTTCGCTTCTCATCCAAGAAGCTTCTTTAGCTCTGACTGGATAGTCGGGAATGGAAGGATTTACTGTATTTTTCAGAGTATAAGACACACTTCCCCCCCCCCCAAAGAGGGTGAAAATTTGGGTGCATCTTTTACACCAAATGTAGCCCTGCCCACCCACCGGCCCCCACCTTTCAGCCTCCGCACACCCTCTCAAACTTTGGAGCTTTTGGAGGCTGCAAACTCAACCTCTCAAACAGAGGTTTTGGAGGGTGAAAAAGCAAGGCGCAGAGGCCAAAATGGCAACCCAGAACAGCTGCTGCCTTGTCGGACTGGTTCTGCACTTTGTCTGCTGTACTCACTGGAGTGCCCTGCAATGATCAGCTGCATTTTTGAAGCTGCATATCTGTCCCAATGAGGCACATGCGAGTGTAGCGAGCGCACTCACAACCAGCAAACCTGTTGCTAAAGTTCACCTCTGGGAACAGCTGATTGGGGGTATTCCAGGAGGCTGATGCACCTGCCAATCAGCTGCTCATACTGTATCAGGCTAATGGCTGAAGCTGACCAGGCTGTTTGCTATGGACGCTAGCCAGATGAATACTGATGGATGCTGGTAGGCAGAGGCAGAATTTTTATTATTATTTTCCAAAAACTAAGGTGTGTCTTATACTCCAAAAAATGCGGTATATTCCTTGCAGACAGCTGGTCATTTGCATTCTTTTAGAGAGTCGCTGAGGCAACTTGGAGGTTTATCTGTGTCCTCAGGGTCACCTGAACCCCAAAGTGGGTGAGAGATTCAGAAGAAAGAACTGTCAAAGACTAATAGATACAATTTTCTCTGTTGCTTTTGACACTTTAAACACATTTATGCCCATCTTCTGCAAGATTTTTCAGCTTCTATAAAACACAGCTATATACTGACATTAGTTTTGTGCTCAATTTTGTATATAAACCTAATCTTGTTTCATTCTATTCCCTTTTCTTTCAAAGCACAAACCTATTTATATTGGGATAGAATCTCAGCTGGTCTGAAATGGAACAGCTCCACTCCTTCCCTTTAATTCTAAGCTGCAATTATGTACTCAAGAATCAGAGACTTTTACTACAACTGCACAAAAGCAATACAAGAGCTCAATTCAGCATTCAGGCTCTGCCTCTTGCCTGGGCAAAGGGTGGGTTGCTCTTTGTGCATGTCCCATTCCTTTACAAAAACCTGCAGTAAGGCAAGCACATTCATTGGACATTCGTCCCCTCTGTCCCTTCCCATAGTTTTTCTGCAGAAAAGAAGCAATATTTTTCATGCTGCAAATATATTATTTTTCATACATTGTACTCCACATTTTTAAGGAGAAAAAAAGAAACTGAGTTCAAATTATTCAGAGAACAGCCCCCATTTCACCTATTTGCTTGATTACAAGGAAGTATTTCATTAAAACCCATTTCATACTGAATAGGTGATATAATCATGTTCTACCCATAAACAGGTAAAATGTACTAGACATTTCAAGGTAGAGAGAGTTATAAAGGCATGAAAGAACATACAAAATATTATTTTATTACCTGCTAAAGCAGCAAAGGTACCATTCATGGACTGGGAGTACCAAAAGATTTCAAACAAATAACTTGCTGGGCTTAGTGAGTGACTGAAATCAGCTGAACTACTACTTAGATATACAGTAAATCCTATTTATTTTAATAGAAATTATTGTATAATTCACCTGGAAGTAAACTCAACTGAACATAATACAAGTGAGTTTAGAGTAGAAAAGTAAAGGTTTGTACAATGAGTTTCTATATGCATAATAAAACTTATTATAAATCTTGTTAACTAAAATATTCCCCAGTTACATTAATTGCTACCAGATGTAGCAATTAGGCTTGCCATCATTCATCCTGAAGATTGTACTACCTGTAACCAAGAACAGTACAGGTTAACTTGTCTGTGGAGATTCTCAATCATCCAGGCCATGATCATCCCAAAGGTGCTTTTCAAAAGGCAAGTGGACTTTCTTCACTTCTGAACTGAAAAACTGAAGAAGCTTCTTGGTTAAGAAGCAAAACGTTTTCAAGGGGAAAAAAACAAGGTGCTTTTGAAAAGCACCTTTGGGATTTTTATCTTGTCCTTGTGGTTCAAGACAGCTCACTTATAGAGCTCTTTAAAAGCAGAAGGAGCCCCACCTATTTTAGTAATTCCAAGATGAACATACCTTGCTGAGAGTGCAAAAGCACAAACCACTACTATAGATTTCAAACAGCTTAAACCCAGGTATTACTTTCAATGTTCAGAATGCCCATGCATGTCTGTATTTGAGACCATTTAGCTTCATCTCTCTTAAGAACTTTTTTGTTGGTTGACTTTTTGTAGTCAATCCATGCTACATTCAAGTTGATCTCTAAGGATCCCTCTGTTAAAGTACTGAGGTTTACAGATGATACAACAGTAGAGACAATTCAAGTTTCGGGGTGAAATGCTACCGGTTCAGGCCAGTTCGCCCAAACCAGTAGTAAAAAGTGGTACTGGTTTGCCAAACTGGTAGTAAAAAAAGTAAAAAAAAAAAAGTTCCGAAGATCAGCTGAGTGACACGCGATCATCAGAACTTTTTTTTTTACTTTTTAAAGCATTTTTTACTACCAGAACCAGTTCTCCAAAACCGGTAGTAAAAAATGCTTTAAAAAGTAAAAAAAAGGTTCCGACGATCACAGCTGTGGTGCGTCATCATCAGAACCATTTTAAAACTTTTTTAAAGCATTTTTTAACTACCGGTTCTCCAGAACTGGTAGTTAAAAATGCTTTAAAAAGTTAAAAAAACAAAGTTCTGATGATCGCGCGTCACTCAGCTAATCTTAGGAACTTTTTTTGTTTACTTTTTAAGCATTTTTTACTACCAGTTCTCTGGAACCGATAGGAAAAAATGCTTTAAAAAAGTTTTTTAAAAAGTTCCCAACTTCACGCGCCACAGCTGATTTCCCCTCCCTTGCTGTTCTACTTACCTTTCCAAGCCTCTCTTTGGTGCATACTGTGCATGCACATGTGCATGTGCAGCATGCGTTTGGCGCACAGCGCACATGCGCATCCAGCAAACCGGTTCAGATTTCACCACTGTCAAGTTTCTTCTATAATTTCCTAGGATTTGAAATGGACATCTAACATTAGAATCATCATTTAAAAAGGCACAACAAAGAAAGTTCTTCCTGCATCAACTCAGAAAGTTCAGACTGCCCCGGAGGAAAAAGTTTTTTTTATTTTTTAGACAAACAAATATTTAATATATCAGTTATCTCTTCCCTGCGACATCTCGATGTTATCTTCCAAAGTTATTTCTTCTTCTGTATAGTTATTATTTCTTCTATCTTGAGCCTTATCCAATCCATAGTATCAATTCATCACTAACATCTTCTACTCATCACATAATTATACATACTTATATAGTTAATCATTTATATCTCTTCTCCAGCCAATAATGTTTATTTGTTTATTTGTTTATTTGTTTATTTGTTTATTTGTTTAT
>WNWU01013815.1:29989058-30036077 GCA_012654045.1 Ptyas mucosa | reverse complement strand
CTATCCTATCCTATCCTATCCTATCCTATCCTATCCTATCCTATCCTATCCTACTCTACTCTACTCTACTCTACTCTAGCCTACCCTAGCCTAGCCTACCCTACCCTACCCTACCCTATCCTTTTACAGTCCTGAGTCCTGTAGCCCGAACATTCACCAGATGTTCAGGAACTCCAACATTTAGTGTAGTCCTTGTAAACATGGGGGAACAACTGAGCCAGTATGGATTTCTATAATTTAAATCTCACCATATTTTTTATGTGAGAGACACTCTTTGTCTGACTCCTCTGATGACACCTTCCAATATGGTTGACCCTTGGCATAGCTCTCATTTTCCTCAGAGCACAGAAGCCCCACAATCGTGTCATGGTAGTGCCCCACAAATTATTAATATCATTGAGTAAATACAGGAATTAAAAAGAGAAAAGACAATGATTGGAAAAATTTGTGAAGGCAATAATGTAATAACAGACAATCATGATTTTTATTCAAACTTGTATAAAAGACAGGACATTGATATGTTAAAAAATAGATGAATACCTTTCAAGACAACAGTTACCTAAACTATGACAAACCCAGAGTCAACTTATGAATGATCCAAAACTGCTTCTGAGATATCAGAAGCTATTAAAAAAATGAGGCCAGGCAAGGTGCCAGGCCCAGATCACAAGTCAATACTATAAGTGCTTCGAGGATGACCTTCAACCACTAAAGCAGGGATCACCAGCCTTTTGGACCTCAGGGACCACTAAATTCATAATTTTAAATCCTGCGGACCACTAATACAAATCCAGTGCACTGCTTCCTGAAGTGCCTGGGCTCCCAGTGATGGGATGGGGTCCTTCAAGCACTTAGTTTGGCCACCTGTTTCTGCAACCTCAGAGAGCCATTTGGACCTGTTTCCCACAGAAAACAAAACACCGGGATCTCTCATCTCTCTCCCCCGCTCTCTTTCTCTCTCTTTCTCTCTCCCCCCTCCCCCTCTCTCTTTCTCTCTCTCTCCCATCTCTCTCCCCCTCTTTCATCTCTCTCCCCCTCACTCTCTCATCTCTCTCCCCCTTTCTCTTTCTCTCCCCCCTCTCTTTGTCTGTCTCTCCCATCTCTCATCTCTCTTTCTCACACTCTCTCATCTCTCTTTCTCACTCTCTCTCATCTCTTTCTCCCCTTCTCTCTCATTTCTCTCCCCCCTCTCTTTTTTTCTCTCTCTCTTATCTCTCCCCCTCTCTCTCGTCTCTCTCTCATCTCTCTCCCCACCTCTCTCCCTCTCTTTCTCTCTCTCTCTGTCACCCTCTCCCATCTCTCTCTCTCATTCTGATTCTCTGGTGTTCTCTGGGTCTCACAGGTGCTTTTTCAGATGTTGTTGTTGCTAGACACATCTTTGTCACTTGGGGAGACACCCAACCTGCTCTCTGTTCTGAGACACTTGCTTGACCCGGCTGCAGCTGATGCTCCGTGTTGTAATGGGCTCCAGGAGCAGGAGTGGATGCCATCTTCCCTAATGTGAAGCACACTAAATTTAACTCCACTGCAATAGCAGTAAGCAGGCCATGGAGATGCCAACAACAGCAGGGGAGAGAAACAGCCAGGTCAGGGGTGTCTCGGGGCTGAGAGGAAGTCGCGCATCTCCCTGAGAGACTGAGCTGCATGGAGCACCAACAAGGGCTGGAAGAAACACCTGAGAGATCCAGCAACAGATGAAGCTTCGCTCCCGGTCTAGAATATGAAGTGAGCTCCATCCCCTGCCCTTCCCTTCTCCACCCAGGCGAGGAGTGACTGGGAGGGGAAGGCGAGGGGCAGGACCAGCCAATTGTGGTTCAGCCAACTGGAAGCCACAGCAGGGGGATGAAAGAATCTCAGGTTGCTGACAGCCATTGCTTCAGCCCGCCTGCACTGCCACCCCCCCTTGCACCGTTACCTGGTTCCAGCTGGTGAGGGCTGTGCTACTTCTTGCACATTGTACCACCTGCAAAGTTGCAAGTTGCACATACCTCCCTCTACGGTGGAGATTTCCAGCCCCACCATGAGCTGCCTGGCTGATCCCATATGTCACAGGACTGGCCATTAGTCATCCCGGAACAGCTCCTCCACCCGGGTGCCCTGCAGACCACCAAAATTTTCTCACGGATCACCAGTGGTCCACAGACCACTGGTTGGTGACTTCTGCACTAAAGGGTACAATGAATGCTATACTATAGGGTGGGAGATATATCCCAGACGTAGAAAAAAGCCAATATTGTGCTGCTCCCAAAGGAGGGTCAAGATATTACAAAGACAAAGAATTATAGACCAATCTCATTATTAAATAAAGATTACAAACTCTTCACTGCCATTCTGGCAGAAAGACTAAAAAAGATTCTACATGAAGACCAAACAGGCTTTCTGCCGAAAAGACAGCTAAGGGATAATGTGAGGACTGTCGTACACATTACTTTTTTTATTATTATTATTAAAAAGTTTTATAAAAAGTACAAACATTTTCTCCCCCCCTTCCCACTCATTCCCCCACCCCCCTACCAACCCCCATCCCTCCCCCTACCAACCCCCCTCCCTCCCCCCCTTGGCTTCCCGGGATTAGCTCAGGGTACAAAATGTACAAACATAATACTATAATTAACTAACCATATAATATATCATTAATAACCTTGATCTTTAACTTCTAATTAAAAAAAAAAGAAAAAAACCAAATCCTACTTAATATGGCTATCTCTACTGCATATGTCATTCATAAGCTAACTGAAAATTCTTATTCCGATATTTATTTTGAATATAGTCTATCCATTTTCTCCATTCCTTTATATATCTTTCATTCGAATAGTCTTTAAGATATGCGGAGATTTTTGCCATTTCTGCTAAATGCACAACCTTTATTGTCCATTCTTGAATCATAGGTATTTCTTGTTTCTTCCAATACTGTGCCACCAGTATTCTTGCCGCTGTTATTAAATTTAAAATCAATTTTGTTTCTAGTCCAGTACAATCTGTTATAATACCTAACAAAAAAAACTGTGGCGTAAATTTAATCTTTTTCTTTAATATATTTTGAATTATCCACCAAATTCTTATCCAGAACGCCTTAATACTTTTACACGTCCACCATATATGAAAATACGTGGCGTCCTGACATCCACATCTCCAACATCTGGGCTGAATATTTGGATACATACAAGCTAATTTCTTTGGGTCTAAATGCCATCTATAAAACATTTTATAAAAGTTTTCTCTTAAATTTTGAGCCAGTGTGAATTTTACATTTCTCACCCATATATTTTCCCATGTATCTAACGTTATTATTTCCCCTACATTTTGTGCCCATTTTATCATACAATCGTTAACTAATTCTGTCTCCGAATCTATTTCCAATAATGCATTGTATAACCTTTTTATGTGCATTTGGCCCTGGTCTCTTATTTGCTTAATCAAGTTCTCTTCATATTGTAAAATACCCTTTTTTTGATCTTCCTTCCATCTGGCCTGTAGCTGGCCATATTGAAACCAAGTTTTAATTATTCCTTGATCTTTTAGTTGTTGAATAGTTTTTAACTGAAACCCCTGTCCTTCCTTCTCCAAAAGTTGCTCATATGAAATCCCATCTTGCTTTTGCTCTATATTTATATTTTCAATCACATGTCTGGGTATTGCCCAAATCGGAATTCTATCATTTAATTTATAACTATACTTTTTCCATACTCGTAACAAGGAATTTCTCAATATATGACTTTTAAAGATATTATCTACCTTTTTACCATACAGTAAATATGCATGCCAGCCATAAACCAGGCCATACCCTTCAACATTTAATATCCTGTCTTCTGTTAAATTAATCCAGTCACTAACTAGTGATAAAACAGCTGCCTCATAATAAAGCCCTAAATTGGGCACTTTAAGTCCACCTCTTTCTCGAGAATCCTGCATTATTTTCTGTTTAACTCGAGGCTTTTTCCCTGCCCAAACAAACGTTGTTATACCTTTTTGCCATTCTTTCAGTATTTTATCAGTTTTAAGTATTGGTATTGTTTGAAAAAGGAACAAAAACCTTGGTAAAAGATTCATTTTTATGGCAGCTATCCTTCCTAACAGTGACAATTGTAACTTACGCCAATTCTGAATCTCTAATTGCATCTTTTGCCACAATAATCCATAATTATAGTGATATAGTTTCGAATTGGTTGTCAGGATATTTATTCCTAAATACTTGACCTTTTTAACTACTTCAAATCCTGTTTGCTTCTCCATCTCTTGTTTTTGTTTAACAGTCATATTTTTAGCTATTGTCTTTGTTTTGGCTGCATTTATTTTAAAGCCAGATATTAATCCATACTCTTTAATTATATCCATTAATATTCTAACAGATTGTAATGGTTGAGTTAAGGTAACGACCAGGTCATCCACAAAAGCACGCAGTTTATATTCATATTGCCTAATCTGTATTCCTTTTATTTCTTCTGAATCTCTTATATTATTCAACAAAATTTCCAATGATAAAATAAATAATAATGGAGACAAGGGGCATCCTTGCCGTGTACCTTTTTCTATTAAAAAATTATCAGTTAAGCCTCCATTAACTATTATTTGTGCTGTTTCTTTCTGATATATAGCCTTTATTGATTGTATAAAAGTATCACCAAACTGCATTCCTTCAATTAAATTTAGTAAAAACTTCCAATTAAGACGATCAAATGCTTTTTCAGCATCTAAAAAAATTATACCTGCAGGGACCTGGTTATTCCTTTCTAAATATTCCAATACATTAACAATATGTCTTACATTGTTTTTCATGTGTCTGCCTGCTATAAAACCTGTTTGATCATAATGTATTATTTGTTGCAATACTTTCATTAATCTATTTGCCAACACCTTAGTAAATATCTTATAATCCGTATTTAACAATGAGATAGGCCTATAATTTTTTGGATCTGTATGGTCCTGACCTTCCTTTGGTATTAAAGATATAAAGGCTGCTTTCCAGGAGGTAGGAACCTTACCTCCCTGTTGTATAGTATTAAATAATTCTTTCATTGGTTCAGCCATCTCTTCATGTAAATTTTTATAATAAACCGCCATCAGGCCATCAGTTCCTGGGGCCTTGCCCATCTTTAAATCTTTAATTGCAGACATAATTTCCTCCAACGTAATTAATTGAGTTAACATATCCCTTTGTTCTTGTGAAACTGGCTTAATATTTTGTTTCTTAAGAAATCCATCTATATCCATATCCTGAATCTTATCTGCCTTATATAATTCTGAATAATATTCTGTAAACGACTTCTTAATTAATTCTTGCTGAAAGACCTCCTTTCCTTTATATTTAATTTTTTCAATTGTTCTTTGACTTTGTTTCTTTCTAAGCATATAAGCCATCCATCTTCCAGGCTTATTGGCATTACAAAATGTATTATATTTAGCATACTGTAAATTAGTTGCTGTTTGATCTGCAATCAACATTTTAAATTGTTCTTTCAGCAAGTTAATAACCTCTTTAACTTTATTATCCCTTGGGTTTTTAATCAAAAGTTGTTCATTTTCCTTAATTTGCTGTTCCAACAATCTTCTTTTTTCCCCTTGCTTTTTTCTAAATTTATTGTTCATATAAATCAAGACACCCCACATATAGGCCTTACTAGCATCCCATACCATTTCTATTGAGGTACCCTTTTGCATATTCATAATAAAATATTCTTTCAAATACTTCTTACATTCCTTGATATTTTCCCCATATCTAAATAGGTTTTCATTTACTCTCCAGGACCACTTTGGTCCCTTACAATAATCTATTTCTACCCATACAGGGCTATGGTCTGTCAACGTTCTTGGAAAAATCTTTGTTGTCTTCACTCTAGGGAAAAGTTCATTAGATATTAATATAAAATCTATCCTTGAGAAGGATTGATGTCTATCTGAGAAGAAGGTAAAATCTTTATCTGTTGGATTTCTGTCCCGCCAAATATCTTTCAACTCCCATTCCTCCATCAAATCAAAAAAAGATCTTGGCAGTTTAGCTCTTGAGGCAACACTTTGATTCGATCCTAAACTTGTCTTTTCTGACATCAATTACTCCATTCCAGTCCCCAAGCAAAATACATGTTTTATATTTCCAATTGGTCATTTTAGCATGTAAAAAACTGTAAAAAATCTCCTGTTGTTGATTGGGTGCGTAAACCCCCAGTATTAAAGTTTTCTGACCTTCAATCAAGACTTCAATTGCCAGATATCTACCCTGCTCGTCTGATTCAATTAATTTAGAAATTAAGTCTTTCTTCAGGTAGATAACTATACCATTTTTTTTCTCTGATGATGCTGCAACATAATGCGTGCCCAATTTTGAATTTATTAAGTATTTTTGGTCCTGTATTCTGAGTTTCCTGCAAACATATAATGTCATTCTTAAATTGTTTAAGATAGGTAAATATCTTTCTTCTTTTCTGCGGAGAATTCAAACCATTAACATTCCAAGTCAGGAATCTAGTTCCCATGCTTGAACTTCTGAAGCCTCAGGAGCATTTGTTGGTTTTCCAACTCTAACCGACTTTTCGGTCTGGCTCCTCCCACCACTTCTGTTTTGGCAATTTCAGAACTTGGTAGTTGCAGTTGTTGAATTTTTAACTCCTCCTTACGTTTTGCTGTAGCCGCTCTAGTCATTCTTTGTTCTCTGGGTTCTACATCCGCCAAAACTTTAAGGATATCTTCTTGGCTTGTTGAAATTATGATTCCCCCCTGTGCGGTGGATGACAATTCTTCTTGTGGTAACTTCTCAGCTGTTTCTTTAACTTTAATTTCAGGAGATTTTGGCCTTCCAGCCTTTAAAATGTTTATGTAGAAATCCCTTGCTTTATCAATCGTATTCAACCTATATCTTTCCCCAGAAAGATTCACCACCAAGCCGGCTGGAACATCCCATCTGTATTGTAGCTGACGATTCTTTAACTCCTCCACCAGAAAAGAATAGTCTCTTCTTGCTCTTAACATCTTTGGGGGAATTTCTTTCATTGTCATCACTTCTTGTCCATCCACTTCTAGCTTTTTTTTGTAAGTTGCTTGCAGCACTTCATTGCACACATATCTTGTAGTGAAATAGATTACTATATCTCTTGGTATCTTTCTCTGTCTTGCCACCCAGGAATTAACTCTAAAAATTTTATCCATTTGCCACATCACTTCGCCTTTTGGCATTCCCAGCACCTGTGCTATTGCTGCTCCCAAAGGAGGGTCAAGATATTACAAAGACAAAGAATTATAGACCAATCTCATTATTAAATAAAGATTACAAACTCTTCACTGCCATTCTGGCAGAAAGACTAAAAAAGATTCTACATGAAGACCAAACATCTTTCTGCCGAAAAGACAGCTAAGGGATAATGTGAGGACTGTCCTACACATTACTGAATACTTACAATATCATAATGAGAAACAGGCTGCCTCAATATTTCTAGATGCAGAGAAGGCCTTTGACAATCTAAATTGGGCCTTTATGTTTAAGATGCTGGAAGAAATGGACTTTGGAGTGAATTTTATCCAAGGAATCAAAGCAATCTACACGTCACAAAATTGTTATAAATGTTGACTTAAGTAACTCATGTGAAATTCAAAAGGGTACAAGACAAGGATGTCCTTTGTCCCCTTTGCTGTTTATCTTGGTTTTGGAAGTCCTGAATAGAAGTATTAGACAAGATGATAAAATAAGGGATATAAATACCCTGTTTCCCCCAAAATAAGAGATCCCCTGATAATAAGCCCAATTGGGCTTTTGAGCAATAAGGCCAAGCGCTTATTTCAGGGTTCAAAAAAATATAAGACAGGATCTTATTTTCAGGGAAACACGGTATTAAGAAAGAAATTTATAAATTCAGTGCCTTTGCTGATAATATGGTTATATTTTTACAGGACCCAAAAATAATATAGAATACTTGATGAGGAAACTGAATGAGTTCAGGGCTCTGTATATAAATAAACAGAAAACAACAATGCTGATCAAGAATATGCCTTCTCAGCAGTGGTGAGTTGCTCCCGGTTGACACCGGTTCGCAAGAACCGGTAGTAAAAATTTGTAGTAGTTTGGAGAACCGGTAATAACATTGGTTGGCCACACCCCCAAACCAGTCCCTGGCCCAGTCGCCACTCATTTACCCCGCCCACCTCATCAGAGGCTTTTTTTTAACTTTTAAAAGCATTTTTTCTACAACCTCTTCGGCCAAAAAAATGCTTTTAAAAGTTTTTTAAAAAGCCTCTGATGATCATGTGGCTCAGCTTGGATCGTCAGAGGCTCCTAAAAGCATTTTTTTCCCCTGCAACCTCTTTGGCCGAAGAGGTTGTAGAAAAAAAAAAATGTCTTTAAAAGTTTTTGGTGATCCCAACTGAGTTGCCTGATCATCAGAGGTTTTTAAAAGCATTTTTTTCTGCAACCACTTAAGATTGTAGAAAAAATGCTTTTAAAAGTAAAAAAAGCCCACCCAGTCACATTACTTACGGGACCGCCTTCTGCCACCAATTGCCTCCCACCGGCCAGTTCGCTCCCACAGAGAGGGCCTCCTCAGGGAGCCGTCAGCCAGACAATGTCGGCTGGCGACCCCCAGGGGGAGAGCCTTCTCTGTGGTGGCACCCACCCTCTGGAACGATCTACCCCCAGAGATACAAGTGATTCCAGACCTCCGGACTTTTCGTCGGGCCCTTAAAACCTATCTCTTTCAATTAGCCGGGCTGGCCTGATTTTACGTTTCACATTGGTTTTTAAAATTGATATTGATTTTAATTGAATGTTTTAAAATTATGGGCCAAATTTTATTTAATCATCTTAAAATTATTTTAATTTTTGTATATAAATGTTTTATTCTGGCTGTTCACTGCCCTGAGTCTGAAAGGAGAAGGGCGGTATAAAAATTTAATTAATTAATTAATTAATTAATTAATTAATTAACACCCCCCCCCCATCAAGCCATGCCCACAAAATAAGCCATGCCCACAGAACCGGTAGTAAAAAAATTTAGAACCCACCCCTGCTTCTCAGAATAGTGATATATTGAATAAAAAGCCAGATTTTAGGGTTGAGAAAAAGGTGAAATACTTAGGGGTTATGTTGACAAATACAAATATAAAACTGTTTTTATAACTATGTCCCCCTTTGGAGAGACATAAAACAGGATTTACAAAGATGGGATAAATTGCATTTATCACTATTGGGTAAGATTTCTGTAATTAAGATGAATATTTTACCAGATATGCTTTTTTTATTTCAGACATTACCAATACTTACAACTGATAATCCATTTAAACAAAGGCAGAAGGATATTTCAAGTTCATATGGCAAGGGAAAAAACCATGAATTAGATATCAGTTACTGCAAGATGCTAAGGAAAGAGGGGGTTTGGGTCTACCAGATATGAAATTGTATTTTGATGCATGCTCTTTGACCTGGGCAAAAGAATAGGTGATTCTCCAGGATAAGAGGTTGGTTACTTGAATTAGAGGGCACGGCTACTTAAAAGTAAAGTTAATGTGGATTTTAATAATCATTTTGTTAGAAGTGCCATACTAAGAGTTTGAAATAAATATAAAACAAGTCTCTCTATGAAGTTACCCCTTTGGCTCAGTGGTAGTATTCAGCTGGTTCTATCCAGTTCAGTAGTGGTGGCTGCGGGAGGCTTTGCCCACCCGCCTGGACGTCATCATGTCCCATTTTTGACGCTTTGCGCATGCGCGTGTTCACATTTGCAAACCGGTAGCAAAGGTAAGTGAATACCACCCCTGCTTTGGGTGTAACCACAGGAAGCCTTTTTTAGAAAAGAAATGGTGGCAAAGCCAGACTGGTTGACGTATGGTAAAATTTTATTTTTGAACTCTGGTGACCCAATATTAAAGATGAGGGAAGAACTTAAATCAGAAGGTTATGTTTTCCATTGGTTTACCTAACAACAACTGAAAGAAAGGTTTAAACTGGATTTAAAAAGTTGTGGATTTGACTTTGTTAAAAATGAATTGGAAATTTCATTATGTGGTGATGATGAACGTATTATTGCTAAGATCTATAAAATGTTATTGAAATTGAATTTGGAAAATGAATATGTAAAACGTATGATTCAGTGGGCTTTGGATATAATGTGATGCTTGAACAATGGGAAAATATGTGGATGAAGGGTTTAAAATTTCCATTAAATTATAATCTAAAATTTCTATAAAATTATGTATCGTTGGTATTTAACACAAGATAAGTTAACTAAGATGTATGAAGGTACGTCAAATGAATGTTGGAAGTGTAAAAGTAAAGAGGGGACTTTTACCATCTATGGTGGACATGTGATAAAGCAAAAAAAAATTTGGAATATGATTCCTATTTTAATACAGAAAATTTTGAAACTGAAGATAAAAATGAAACCAGAATTTTTTCTTTTGGGTTTAATGGAAAAAGAATTGGGGGGGAAATTGGACTTTTGTTATTATATATTTTGACTGCAGCAAGACTATTTTATGCACAAAAATGGAAGGACACAACGATTCCTACTATGGACGAATAGTTGCAGAAATTGATGGAGTTAGCTGAAATGACAAAATTGACCACTTTGATTAAAGAAAAGAACATAAATACTTTTGTTTCCACGTGGAGACCGCTTCTGAACTTCATGCTTGATGTGGAAAAGAATGAAACTTTGATTTTGGGTTTTACCAATTAAACTGACAGATCTTTATAGAAATGGCTTGTTCATATTATTATGAAAAAGCAAAAAGTTGTGATTTGATGTTAATGCCTTATTTTACTGTAACAGAGAGAGTTAGAAGTCAATGCTTCTTTTTCTTTATTTTCTTATCTTTCCTCATTTCTCTTTTCCTCCCCCCCCCCGCTTTTCTATTTACTTTGTATTTTATAATACTTTATAATTTTTAAAAAAGAAATGATATAGGATATACAGGAATTAACTCCTAGAATTAATTTCATTTTTGTTATTTTTCTCATTAATTTAAATACTTTTCTTCCATCACAGATCTCCATTCTTTTTTTAAAAAAGAAACCTAAGTAGATACAGAATCACTTGTGGGTAAAGTGAAGAGCATTAGTACCTAAGTGAGTTAAATATTGATCAATCAATGTTGCAATGTAACTGATAATATATTTAAATATAATGGAAAAATAAACCTAATAAACAAAATGGAGACTGAATCTTCCCTGTCCCAACTCATCTTTTAGATATGACCATACCTAGGTTTTCCTCTCTTTGCCTGATCCCATCAGATCCATATTGAGCCTCCCTACCCAAGACAAAGCCTCCTGCAATCCTATCTAGACCAAAGAATAGAAGCCTCCTCGCCAGCTCTTAGGAAGACTCAAAAACAGCCGTAATAATTGACTTGCAACAGAGTGGGCAAATTATGTCACAACATTCTTCTGTATCAACGATATTACATTGGTTTGTAAATTAATGTGTATTCATATAAATTTTATATATACATTTCTAAAAGGAAAACATTTGGAAAACAGCATGTAATCTGGTTATTCCTTCACAATTTTGATTTTAAATCAAATTTTAAATAATTTGAATTTGAATTTATTTTAATCTATTTTAAACTGATTCTGATTTTAATGTTTATGTAATTTTTTATGTTCCTTGTGTAAGCCGCCCTGAGTCCCTTGGGAGAAGGGCAGCATATAAATTACATAAATAAATAAAAATAAATAAATAAATAAATGTTTCTTCTATTTCAATATTTGTTAACTACACAAAATCCTGCTTCCTAGCAGTCAGATTTATTTCTTTAGCTTATAAAAGTGAGCATGAAAATCATCATATAAAAACACAAAAAAGCCCTTGCTTCAACAAAAATGTAGAAGTGCAGAAAATTGTAAATGAAAGCTCATTTACTATATATATATATATATATATATATATATATATATATATATATATATTGCTCTTTATTTCTCCCATTTACTATTACTATTTGTCACTATTTAAAATGAGGGAAATTTTCTCTTGATTGCAGATTTCAAAGAGTAGCAATAGTCTTTGTTATTGAGAAGCCCAAGCATTTAGTTCCAAATGGATTATATTTGACTGAAGGGAGTGAAAGTGTTTTCAACTTTCTAAAGAGTGAAATTAATACTTAACAGAACATGAGAGATGGGCAAAGAATTTGAGGAGGTAAAGCACATACAGAGAGAAATAAACTTTTATAGAGGGGTGCTATGTAAGTGTTTACACATTAAAGCTAACTTCCAAACCAAGAAGAGAAACTAGGGTGCTTTTTCATGTTTTAGATGGAAACAAAGCTAAGTGGATAAGTTCAGAAACAGGCATTCCATACAGAAAGGGATTTAAATGAAGTAGGTATATCGAAGGGACATTCTCCACACCATTACTACAGATGACAATAGTAGCACCAAAATATTAATTAGGAATGTTCAATTTATTTGTTTGTTTGTTGTTTGTTTATTTGCCTCTGGGTGGCTTACAAACATTAAAACAATAAAGCAACAACAACGATAATGATGATGATGATGATGATGATAATGATAATAATAAGCTATATTTTTTATTTGATTTGATTTGATTTGAAAAATGTGCTATATAATCCATGCAGCAAGGAAAAATGGAAAAAAATAGAAGGAATAGAACTGGGAAATGGAAACATAGTGAAAGCATTAGCAAAGGATGATGGTTACAAATACCTAGGCATATTGGAAGCAGATAACTTCTTGAATGGAAAAGTCAAAGAGTCAACGCAAAAGGAATACATCAAGAGGGTTTGCAAAATATTAAAATCAAAGCTGAATGCTGGAAACATAATTAAAGCCATTAACACATGGGCAATTCCAGTGATACACTACTCAGCTGGAATCATCAACTGGACTTTGACTGAACTGGAAAACTTGGACTGGAAAATGCGCAAACTTTTGAATATGTACCATGCTTTACATCCACGAAGTGACATCGACAGGTTGTACCTGCCAAGAAAAATAGGGGGCAGAGGACTATTGCAAATCCATCAAACTGTAGAAGAAGAAAAATGAAGTTTGAATGATTATGTGAACCAAAGTACAGAAAAATTGCTGCAGGCTGTGAAAACAGAGAACATTATAAAAACAACAAAAACAAAGGCAGAATATAAGGAAAAACAGCTGGATGACAGATTAAATAGATGGAAAACCAAAGCTTTGCATGGACAGGACTTGAAAAACATTGAAGGAAAATGTGATGACAACTTTACATGGGCATGGCTTAAGATGGGAACCATCAAGAAAGAAACGGAAGGTTTAATACTTGCTGCTCAAGAACAAGCACTACAAAATGAAAGCAAAGATACAAAAATCCACTGACAATCCAAACTGCCAACTTTGCAACAACAAAGTCGAAACTGTTTCACATTTAATATGTGAATGCAGCAAAATCGCACAAACTGATTACAAGCTAGACACGACCGAGTTGCTAAATTAATCCAGTGGTCATTATGTAAAAAATACGACTTACCTGTATCCAAAAACTCATGGGAACATAAAGTGGAAAAAGTTACAGAAAATGAGAAGATGAAGATCTTGTGTGACTTTTGAATACAAACAGATCATCATTTGGAACACAACATGCCAGATATCACAGTTGTCGAAAACTGAAACGTACAATTTATTGACATCGCAGTATTAGGAGATGCCATAGTCGAAGAAAAAGAACTGGAAAAAAATCACGAAATATCACAACCCAGCCATTGAAACTGCGATTATGGATGAAACATATAACAGTGATACCCATTGTCATTGGGGCACTTGGTACCATGTCCAAGACTTTTATAAGATACATCAACAAATTGCAGCTTCCTACAATAACACCAGCAGAATTGAAAAAAATTGTGCTACTTAGAATATCGTATATTTTAAGAAGGTACTTGGTTGATACCTAGAAAGCTGGCAGCAACCCATATCAACCATTAGCACCAGTCAATGGTATTTGTGATGCATTTTTGAATGTTCAGCTGACTGAGTTTCATGTTTAATGAATAAAATATACAACAATAATAATAATACTTTTGCTAGTATCTTATAAACACATAATTGGTTTACATTTACAAGAGCATAAAACGTTCTTCTGTGTTGCATGGATCCCGAACACCTTTGGAGTCACAGGCATATCTGGAATTTTGAAAGCATGATTAGAGACATTACTAGAAATTAGTGGCTGTAGTGAACAATGCTAGTCCCAAAATAACCATTTATCAGAAAAGGATTTTCCCTACCATCCCTTATAGCTTCCCACTTGATCCCTATCAGATCAGGTGATATTTGTCAGTGGAGAAGTAAAATGCCTGTGGGGTCTGTGTGGGATTAGAAATGCAATTTATGCTTAAAGCTGGAGTTTTCTTACAAATAAAATCTCATTCAGTCAAACTTTACTGCTGATGATTTCATGAACATGTCTGCATAGTTTTCTGAGAAATGATATACAAGTAGTATGCTACTGACATCTTTCAGGATAGTTTGTCCACTTTCCAGTCATGCTTACAACCTTCGATTTTCCTAAAGTTCTTCCATCCAACTTTCCACTAGGTCTTTTTTTGAGATCAGAAAAGGCTAATTATGTGCTGCCACCTAGCTGGATACAATGGCATGGTAAACTAATTTAAAAAACTAAAATCAGGGGAGGCAATGACCCTTATAGGCATCAAGATATATATTGCTATGTCCAGCAGTGATCTTAGGCACAAAACTGGGGACTCAAATTATGTATGCTAAGCCTTGCATAAAAAAAGCAGCCGTGTAAATATTTTAAAATAAAAATAACCCAATATTTCCAAAGACAGCCTTCTTACCCTCAAACATATATATTTGCAAAACTCAAACAAAATTATTTGGAACAATAGAACTGAGTTATTTGGCAAGCTCCCAGGATTGGAAATCCCAGAAAATCAATGCTGTCATATGGTCACAAGTTGGGGGAAGCCAAAAGCCAAGTAAATTCTGACAAAATAATGATTTATAATTACTCTTGAGAATTTTTTATCTCAAAACCAATCCTTAACATTTCATGTTTTCTCCCCACACACATACATTTACATCCATATATAACTCATTATGTTATATATCTATTTTTATGTGTTTATCAGATATGAAATGTTTACTATTTTTTTTGTAATTGCAGTATCTGATGTTGAGATAATATCTGTGGCATACAAAATTATTCAGATCCCATCATCATAGGCATAACTGTCCTTGATTTCTAGACTACTTCTATTTGAAATTACCAAAGGTTCCATGAAGCTTATTGAATACACAAAATGACAACAACAGTCCTTGCCCTATAACCTGTAATAGTCAAAATCCCCTATCACGAGTATATGAGACAGAAATATGACAGTTATGAAGGAAATAGTAAAAAAAAAACCTTGGAATTATTAGGAGAATATAAGGAAGAATACCAAGAACAAATAGCTATCAGGAACTATTATTTTAAAAAAGCTTAAAGAAAGAGGATTTCAAGCATGATCCAATTAGTCATAAACACTATAAAAAATTCATTGTGTGGAAAGCAGATAATTTGAGTAAGTTCTACACATTTCTTTTCTAAGAAATAAGTCTTAGAAGTATATATAATATTATAACCTAAAAATACATGGATGCTCACAGGAGTTTTCCAAGATGAGCCATGTTGGTACAGTGGTTAGAATGCTTTACTGCAGGCTACTTCTGCTGATTACACACCGCTTGCAGTTCGGCAGTTCGATTCTCACCGGCTCAGGGTTGACTCAGCCTTCCATCCTTCCAAAGTTGGTAAAATGAGGACCCAGATTGTTGGAGGCAATATGCTGACTCTGTAAACTGCTTAGAGAGGGCTGTAAAGCACTATGAAGCACTAAGTGCTATTGCTATGTTAGTATAATTTGCATGCATAGATTATGCTTGTATAACACATCTGTCCACTTTTCTTAGAAATGTGCTACTGGATTTTTTGGCAGCACTACATTTTCACCACTTGACAACTTCACATTATTTATCAGGAAAAACCCCAAGGTTCTAGAAAGAAACATGGAAAGAAAGCTCATGGAAAGCTGCCTTACATCACATCTGATTTTGGCTCTCTAAACTCAATATTTATCTTCATAGCTTTGAAGAATGCACATTTCTCAGTGATTCTAGGCATTATACAATATAAAAATGTCAGAACAATAACAAAATATTTTTTGTCATTATATGTCTAAAAATAAAGCATCTGGCTTAATTGGTATAAACTCACCAAGGTTTCAGAGTATGGTCTTTCAATCTTCCCTGTACACGCTACGGGTTGGCTGTAACACTGAGGTCCATTTTGAAAATGTGATGAGCATCCCTAAATAATAGCAATGACATTTGTAGAAAGTATCTTTTGCAGGGAAAGTAGCAAAATACAGATATGCTTGGTTGGGTTTTGAATTCCAGTGATTTTTATAGTTGCAGACAACTTTAACACAATGTATAAATGTTATACTACACTATAATGGAAGTTTTATTCCTAGAACTGTAGGGTCAGTCAGCAAATTCCCAGTCAACAAATTTGTCAGGTTTTATAGCATGGCTTTAATTAATTCACTTTTCTGTCCCATATGCAAAACCTAGCAATTCTGTTATGCCTATACATCAGTCAACCTTAAAGGAAGGGCATACCATACGAAAGATAGAGAAAATAGTGTTTATTTGCAATTCATTTCTGTTTTATATTAAGATGTTTAACATGATTAGAACTGAGATTAACTTTTATGCTCCCACAAAGACTGAAGGATCATAATTTCAGACTATAGGCTTCAGTCCAAAGTAATCTGATCTGGGAATAAATCCCTCTGGAATTGAACAGGCTATACTTCACAGGATTGCACTGTCAAGACTGCAATCCTGCATTGATGCATTGGTTTACACATCACATTAAACCAGAACTTTTTTTAAAAAAAACAGTTCGTTGAAGATACCACTGTGGTGTCAGTTGTTCGTGCAATAATCCAAATCACAATGGAAATGTCCGTACATTATACTAAGATAGAAACAAAGAAATCACATTATGGCTTAATCAAATCAGCCAAGGTAGAGAATTGTCTCTGAATTTTGCAAGCTAGGAACTTACATTCTCACTGACATCTTAATTATGGTGAATTTTTAGAGGTATCTTTTCTGTTTATACCAGCACTTTAATTAGAAAGATAAGAGAACAAGGCAAAACAATAAATCTACTAGTGCTCTTTATATGTCATGCACTTGGAACCATGTTTAATATTGGAAACTGCACACACAGACACGCACACACATGCATGCACGCGCGCGCACACATGCGCACACACACACATAAATATGGTGTTTCATTACACTAATAGGAAAGCAAGCTCATTAGCTATAACCTTTATGCTTACTCTTTGCACTCTCCCCAAAGGCAGCCTCCCGATTCCTTGAGATATTTAAAACGGGAATAGGAAATAAATTATACAATTACTTAGCCCATTATACAATTAACTCACCATAGAGATGGAAATCAATCTGTCTTCAAAAACATTGCTCTGAAAGGGGGATGGCAAGGCTTATCAAATACTTATTTTTACAAACTGATCTTTTTACAAATAGTTCCATCACTATTCATAGGATAGGATAGGATAGGATAGGATAGGATAGGATAGGATAGGATAGGATAGGATAGGATAGGATAGAAATAGAATAATTGGAAGGGAACTTGGAGGTCTTCTAGTCCAACTCCCTGCTTAGGCAGGAAACACTATATCACTTCAGACAAGTGGTTATCCAATCTCTTCTTAAAAACTTCCAATGTTGGAGCAATCCTTGATTAGTTTCTACCCATTGCTTCTTGTCCAGGTGCTTTGGAAAATATTCTTTTTCAGTCTGTGTCCTGGCACATATTTAAAAGTACATTTAGTCCTTTAGAAACTGATGTTTGGCTTTTATTTTTTTCACTTCCTGATCTTTTCAGCTTCTTTCTTTAGGAAATATTTTCATTGGTATTTAACTACATGTAAGCAGGATTGCATCTACAGAAATGAATGTGTAATGGGATAACAACAACTTCCTATTTTTAAATCTTATTTATTCAATTATTTTAATTCTTTAAAAACAAAAACAATGGTTTTTTTCCTTAAAAAGTAACAGTATTTCTGACAAAAGCAAAAAGTAACAGGATTTTTATGCAACCAACAAGAGGTGATGAGATCTTCTCCCAGCTGAGAGCAGACTGTCAAAGCTGGAATGCTGCTGACTCCTTCATACATCATACATCATACATCATACTTAAGCGGTCAGTAGAGGGGGCGTGCATAAGTGCACTAATGTGCTTCTCGTCCCTGTCGTTTTTTTTCTTTTATTCTTGTTCTCATTTTTGTCTGACAAATTCTAATAAATAAATAAATGTGGGAATAAAAATATCTTATATTTGGAATTTTTTTTCAGGTCTGGAAAACCAATGAGGAGTTTTGCACCATTTGAACTAACTGAGCTAACGCATGACTTGTGGATTTAGATAGGCAAACTTTTGGTTGTGGAATTCCTACATTGGTAAATCCAACACATAAAGGTCAGTATGGAATCTTGTTTAAAAGGATATGTGGAAGATGGACAGAATAGTAAAAGAATAACTGGCATGTAAATATTTTAATAAAGCCATTAAAATAAATGAAAGCATCAGAAATTGCTTCTTGAAACAGATTACAGTATATTTAAATAGACACATTTTCTGATCTTCATTTCTGGCTACAAGTAAAAGGGAGGTACCACTTTTAGGCTCTTATTGAAATCAAGAAGATGTTCATCTTTGCTGGACAAAAACTTCATCCCTATATTGCATTTCATTCCCCCATAAAAACATCAGTGAGGCCCAATAATGCTCAGAGCATTCTGCAATTTCCTTTCCTAGTGTGGCTCATGGAACCTGGCACGAGCTTCATCGGCACTTGCCGTGTTTCCAATCATTTTGCATAAGAGCGTTGCCCTATGCAAGGGCAGAAGTTTGAACTGAAAGTAGACAAAGATTCTCTTTCTCAAACCACTAGCAGAGGTGCTGAAATGGAAAGCCCCACCTAAGGCTGTTCATCTTGGCCAAAGCAACTTGCTCCTGCCTCACCCACAGCTGTCAGTAGCCCAAGTCCTTGACTCTGATTGGAGGAAAATTCTTACCTCCTCAGAGGAAAACTCTAATCATTTTGTATCATTTGGATCACTGCACTATTGTTTCCACTGCCCTCCTCCAAAAGGTTACAATACAGTTCGGGATTAAATTGGGATTAGTGGAGGGAAAAATAGATGGTTAGGGGAAAGAAGTTGGCAGGAAGGCAGGAAGGGTTGAGAATCCAGAAAACTAAAAATGTGCAGGGGAAGAATCACCTGGTTGTAGGGGATTCCAGAAGCGGATAGATCGACTGCACCAGTTCTGCCTCTGGGCCTTGCTTGTTTAATTGTTCTGATGGGTATGTGGGGGATCTCTACGGAGGAAGTTGCTGAAAAATCCTCAGGAATGTCGACGTCCAAATTATCGAATGCGGGGTGTAGGCTGAAGCCCTCGCCTTCCGCGGTAAAAACGGCTAGACTCGAGATGAGCCGCTTCTCGGCTTCCCGGAGGGAGAAGTGGCAGACGGGGCTGAATTTTCAGCTTCTACCACATCTAGAAGTAGAGCCTTCTCTTCACCCAGACAGGCCCCCTCTCAGCAGGCCTGGGCCAGCTGGATGGAAACGCCAAGCAAAGAAGCGGAAGCTTTGCGCCGACTTAAGCAAGCGAACAACTAAAAGAAGTAAATGCGGACAAATCAAAGGAGTTTCATTCCTTTTGGCTGACTGAACGTTAAGAGTTTTTCCGAAAACTACCGAGTGATTCACTTTCACTTCCCTTTCTTGCCTTGCCTTGCCACAATCGCTCTCACGGGTCAGACTGATGTTGGGAGTTTTGAGAGGCCCCTGGGAACAGGACGAGGAGCAACAGAATACTAACTACGAGATTCAGCATTTTGGCCATTTGAGGGCGACCCTGTTTTTTATTCAACAAACTGGGGTGGGGGAGAGCCAGATCTAACCCTGCCGAGCCCCAGAGAGGATGACGGGGCCTAGAGGCGCGGTGGGCTCTGAGGCGGCCAGGCAGCGCTCGGAGCGTGGCGGCGTTGGCGGTTGGATGCGCCGACAATAGTGGGCCATTCGGCGCCGGGGACCGAAGAGTCACCGCCTGCCCTGAGGCCACGTTAAGGGTGGCTCTGAAAGGCGAGGGGGGAATGGATACTGTAAAACAAAACGCGTCCGCCAATTACCCGGTTCGCCCGGGAGGCGGAAAAAGAAAGGCGACCGCGGAGCGGAGGAAATTGGTCCTCAGAATGGAGCCTTTCCGGCGGGGCAAAAGGCGCCTGAGGGCAGTCCGGACTGACGCTCTATTGACCCAAATCGTCCTCCGCCGGCCGCCTTCTCCTTTCAGGCCTCGGCGCTCGGGACGGGCGGGAGCGGAGATCAGGGCTCCTCTGGCCGCTCCCTTGAGTGGAATCGAGGAAGAGGAAAATGCGCAGAGCAAACCCGCTTCTGCGGGGCTCTTCTACTGGCACCCGGGCTGCCTCTGGCAAATAAAATTCCCTCGGCAGGCAGCGATTGGTCTCCCGACTTGTTCGCCCTTCGGGAGGAATTGACGCTTGCCGCCCGATCCCGCCCTTCCTTAGGGAACGTCTCCCTCCTCCCACCTCTGCCTCTCCTCTGGAGGAGGAAACCGCCACGGTGGAATCGCCTCGTCCTTAAGAGTTCTCCTGAAATGGACTTCGACGCTCAAGTTTCACTTTTTAGCCGGGTCACGGTTGTTGAGTTTTGGACTTTGCAGTCCAAACTTTTTTTAAAAGTCCCCATGAAACCCTTCCCTGCACAGATAGGTGCCAAATGTTGCCTACAACGGAAAGAACTTCAGACTTTTCCGGGGCAGAGGAAGACAGGGCGCTTAGGAGATGAAACCAAGCGCCAGCGAAACCGCGGCGTGAAAGTATCCCGCGGAGAGAAGCGGCTGGGAATCACTGCGGGCTGCGCATGGAGCAGCTGGGGTAGAGGAATCGAGAGGAGAGCTCTTTGGGGACAAGCCTCCTTGGGGGTTGTCTTTTAGGGAAGCGGGCGCGATGCTCCCCTTCCTTCGCTTCTCTACTTCGCCGCGAAACAGTCTTGCCGCCACGGCACCGGAACGCTGCTCTCTTATTAGCATTTCAAACAGTCATCCAGATGTTTATTACAGTAAAAGAGGGCGAGTGCACAAGAGAGATTCCAATTATAAATCCTTGTATTTTTAAATACGAACTGTAAGCGATTCAAGTAGGTATCTTTGTAAAAAAAAATTGACACGCTCCGGGAGAGAGAGTCAGTGAGAAGAAAACCAGGTCTGGAATTTTTCCCTTGTCCCAAACCTGGATTTCAACCATAGTTTCCTTGCTCCTTGCTGCTCTCTCTGCCTACTTTTCTCTTTAGAAGGTAGCGGGGAAACTTGCCCGATAAAAATAACTGCAGAGCAAATTTGCAGTCTTTGGCACTGATCCTGACCCTCCGAGGAAAATACTCAGCGACCTTCAGTTCCTAATCCATAGTGTTTCCCAAATAGTCGCTTTGAAACAAGATGCCATTGACCCTATTACAGTTTGTTTGGTTTTTTTTAAATGAACTTGCGCATCGAGGAAACCAGCTGGAATTACCATCAGTTCCTTACAGTACCTAAACTGTTTCTGATCTCGGATCGATTTGGTTCTTGCATAACAGCCGCGAAAACGTGTAGATCAAAAAGAAAGAGTTCTTATTTTAGAAAAAGTGAAAGGCTTTTCCCAGTTGCCCAACTTTAATCTTTAGGCAGGTAGCCTTGGCCTCTGTCTCAGGGGTGAATAAGCTCTATAGCTGGGTTCCAAATCCTCCCGTTTTATTATTTCAGTGAAGGCACCGTTTTGTGCCAACTATGTTCATTTTTAATTTTAGGTAAATCCGGATTTCCTTTGATGAGGAAGGAAGGAAGGAAGGAAGGAAGGAAGGAAAGAAGGAGGGAGGGAGGGAGGGAGGGAGGGAAGGAAGGAAGGAAGGAAGGAAGGAAGGAAGGAAGGAAGGAAGGGTTATGAAGATCTATAATTAAAGCAATTACAATTACATATTACCAACACATCACAAAATCTGTAATGTGCTGATTTGGATGACCCGCCAAGTTTTCCCCTATCAATTTGTCGGCTGCTTTATCCTCTTAATTGTAAATGTTTTTTTTGTCTAGATAAATATTAGTGTGTGAACCTTTACGGTCTGTATGTGCATTCTGAAGTTAAGGATGCAATTCTAAACGTAGTGCCCAAGAAATAACTATGATCGATTTCTGAATGGGTACATGCGGGTTTGCACTCTGAATTACTATTAGTTTTGCTTTGTAAAGAAAATCAGCGACTGAAAGTAATGATTAATCCAGTGATTCATTCAAAAATCTATACCTCAACAATTTATTTCTTAAAATTAATAATGGGAAGCTATCTTAAATATTGCAATTAAACTTGTAAGCAAAATATAATTGAAGCAAGCAAGTTTCTACGTTAATCAATGCAGTTGAGATGTACATGGGATAATCCTACCCATTCCTTGTAGCATTCGGGGAGAGGGGGGTTGTCTTTTCCTTTTCATGGAAAAAGTGATTTAGTTCTTCTACTTAGTTGCAGCAAGAAGGATGTCCAGGAAAGCCACCCAACTTGGTCCAACCTGCACCATTCCCCTTCTCCACGATCCAGGCCGCATTTTGCCTTGGGCTGAAGCCGGAGGCTGCCCAGCCTCTGGCAAGAGCCAATCAGAGCGCGCCTTACAGCACGTGGAGGAGAGAGAATCAAGAGCTAAGCGATTGCAGCGCAGTCACTATCCTGGTTTCTCGTGTCCTGGGCAGGAAGAGGGGCGAGCCTCAGCTGCTGCTTAGTGGGGGGAGGGGTACCAGCCCCAGCCAAACTTCAACCCCCGCACGGCCCGGGAGAGTGCAAGCAAGCCAAAGCCATGAGCAGCCAATACCAAGAAGAGAGCTGCTCCGAGAGGGCCGAATGCAAAAGTAAATCGCCAACTTTGCTCTCCTCCTATTGCATCGACAGCATCCTGGGCAGGAGGAGCCCTTGCAAGATGCGGCTGCTAGGAGCAGCTCCTAATCTGCCGCCTCTGGCCAACCGGACGGAGCCGGACAAGGCCGGGCAAGGTGAGAAAGGTGGAATGAGGGTGGAAAAGGGAGGGAACATAGCTTCAAAGAAACGAAAGGCAGATTCCTGTCTTGCCCGCAGTCCTGAATATCATCTGATCCCTTCCACTCCACCCTTGGGCCAGGGATTGTATAGGGAGAAGGCGTTTCTACGGTAAATAACTGGATCTCAAACTCGGACAGTCCCAAGTTGAGCAGTCGGACAGTTGAAAGCCGAATCACGTTCCGAAGAACTCCGCTCCACATGTGCCCTGTTCTTTTAATCTCTCTCTCTCTCTCCGGTGCACCGGGCTGAATCCTAGCAGGATTTACGCTACTCAGGGAGAAGGCGGAACGGGGGGGGGGGGGGTGCGAGGGGCTGGATGCAAAATCGAGGGTCTCTTTTTCTGCTCTCCTCACTTTATGGGTTTGTACGGGTGGCGTTGTGATGGCAAATGTTAACCGTTGTCAAGAGTTCTGTGCCGGTATTTTCTCCAACTTGGCAGCGCCTTTGCCCGCCAGGCCTAGATTAAAAGCCATCTGGGTGACGGCGGGAGGCACTCCAGTTCAATGTCCAAATCTTGGAGGAAATTAGATGTTCCGTTCTGATTTTCTTCATGAAGGGAGAGAGGAAGAGAATTCGGCTTCTTCTAAACCACTTTCTCTCCGGCCTGGAATTTCAGGTGGGTCAAGGGCCATTTCTTTGCTACCTCCAAAGAAATGTGGAAATTAATTTGACAGAATCCCATAGGTGTCAGATGCCAGCTGGAGGAGGGAGACTCCCTTTAGTTGGTATTTGAAGGTAATAATGTTTGAAACCAAAATGAGGTTGGGAGATGTTCTCCGGCAATGCTGTTTGCTGCAGCTGCTTTCAAATATAAGCTTATGAACAAAACGGACTTTGTCTGTTATTACAGAAACGGGGGATTACCTGGATTCTAACGGAATTCTTTTGGGTTCTATTGACTCAACCCAGACAGCTGAGGAGGAAGATGGGCGGGTTGGGATGACTCGCGCTGGGACTTTTTCCAGGGAGGGGTCCCTCTTGCCAAGAAGCCCATCTGTAGCTACTGGACTGACGACCCGTGCATGTCTCTGTCTCTGGCAGGACCAGGCAAGGGCAGCCCGCCCGGTTTCGAGATGGGCGAGCTGCATCTGCCGCCCAAGTTGCGCCGCCTCTATGGGCCTGGTGGGGGCCGATTGCTGGCGCGGGCCGAGCCAACCGCCTCGTCGTGGGACTCTCTCAAGATCAGCCAGGCGCCACAGGTCAGCATCAGTCGAAGCAAGTCTTACCGGGAGAACGCACCCTTTGCGCGTACCGCTCGTACCCTCGACGACTTGAGCAGCCCTGGAGGTGGCAGCGGCCCCGACGGTAGGCCAAGCCGAGGGGAGGAACTGCTAGAGGAGGATGAGGCCGAGGAAGAGGAAGAAGAGGAGGCCGAGGAGCTGGATGAAGAGTTGGACGACGACGACGAACTGCTAACCGAGGCCAAAGATGCCCGACGGAGCTCGGGTGGGACTGGAGTGGGGCCTGCGGCGATGGGAAGCGAGAGTGCCGGCGACTCGCCCAAGGAGGAGCTGCTGCTCCCTGCTGACGAGCTGGGCGACGGCAAGGATGGTGAGGACAGCGTGTGCCTGTCTGCGGGCAGTGATTCCGAGGAGGGGTTACTCAAGAGGAAGCAACGCCGTTATCGCACCACCTTCACCAGCTACCAGCTGGAGGAGCTCGAGAGGGCCTTCCAGAAGACCCACTACCCAGATGTCTTCACCAGGTAGGGAATGAATTGTTGAAACAAGCTAGCGGCTCTAGGATGGGAAGGGGTTTCTAGGCCATAATGGAACGTGGAAAACTTTTAGGAATGAGGAAAGAGCTGCAAGATCAAGAAAGGCGTATCGACTGGGCATAAAATCCTCTGGGGCGAAAGTTTTTTAAATATTTGTTTCGGTTTTTGCATGTACAAGATCAGAAGGAAACGGAAGGAGGAAACAGGTAGGCATAAGAAAGGGTACTGCAAGGCTGGAAAGAGGGAAAGGATTTGAAGAGGAGATGTGCGTCACGGGTCTTCTGGTCGTCCTCCACTTAATTCATTTTCGTGCCCAGTTTTGCTTCTCCCCTTCCGCTATTCCCGTGCTTTGGGCAGTCACCTTTCCCCAAATTCAGTGGCCTTTACGAATTAACGTGTCCGGCTCTCCGCTGGACTTCAGGCGCTAAGCTAGTCTGCCAAGGATAGGTGTGGCCGAATTTTTGACCACATCGTTGCCAAACCAATCTATTTTTGCCCTGATCCTCTGGCTAGTCTGTCAGGTATCAGTTTCACAGTTTTCCGTTGCTGCCCTCTCAATGGAAGTCACATACATACAGATAGGAAAAGATCAAAGTATTCCGCGTTCGAAGGCTAAAAATATGAAACGAGGCGGCAGCGTTCGGCCAGAGCATTTTGGCAGAGTCTGCAAGGGCTTGCTTGCCTGCTCGCAGACGGTAGTAATTTCTGGACGGGGTCCGGAAAATAGGAGATGGAAAAAATGGAGCTGGGGGACGAGAAAGCTGTTGCTATTCTTTAGCTGCGCCTCAGCTTAGAAAGGAAACTCCGGTCAAGCTGAGAATTACCGAATTTTCCTGAAGCGCTGGACGGAACTTTCGGTCCCAGCCTCCATCCAAAAGTAAAATGGCTTTCTGAATATTTGCATTTTGAGAGGGGAAATCTTCGCCTTTCCTTAGCTTCAGATTTGCTTTGGGTGAGCTTAATTAATCGTATTAAGCCTTCTGAAATGAAACTTAATTAATATTAATCAATTAAGTATTCAGACTTTTCCTTAGGAATTCCTTCATTTTTGCAGGAGCGCAAATGCTCCCAATCTATTGCCAACAGATAAGCAAAAGTAGGCACTGCAAATAAAACTCAACTCAGTCCCTTCCCTAAAAGGGCAGTAGTTCATGTTGAACTACGAACCACCAAGTTCGTAGGCAATTTTCCTGGGTGCGAAGAAATTCTCTGTCTGTAAAGTCGGCAATTTACTCGGTCTTCTCCTTTTTATCAATTGTCTGGGATTCTTCCTCTACTTTCCTTCTTTTCTGAGGAAGAGAAAAAGAGGGAGGAAGGGATGTCCCTTTAAATTCGTTAACCTGCCACAGTGCATGTTATTTCCTCGGAAAAGGGGCTGCGTTTGGATGATGGAAAGAAACTGATGGATCCCTTGCTAAGGCGATTTCTTCGCTAGCCTTTTATACCCACTTATTCTGTACCGTCAGTCAAACTCGGTTGTGGTGTTACAATGCCAATCTCGTCACTGATACCCACGCTACCTTTCTAGCCTAGCCAGAACCCAGAAAATCGCCCCGTCTTTTCCCTGGAAATGGGCCAGAGGAGCACACCAAGCAGTCTGATTCCAGTGCCAAAATCCCGATATATGAACATGGGGGCGATGTCGGTTTTTCCACTGCCCCGGACACACATCAGTGCAGAAATTTACTGGGTTCTTTAAATAGTTCCCGCAGATCGGTCCGGGGGCTTCCTTTTTTGCAACTCGAAGGCGCTGGATATTTTTTCTTCTCGAATCCGGCCAGACTCCCATTTTGGCCGGCACTGCGCTTTTCTTCCGAGTGGAGGGAGAGCCAATTATCCAGGGAGTCGCCCGAATTCGAGGTAAACACATTGTGAGCAGTTCCCTAACATCCTAATGGTTTCCGATTTGCTTTAATTGTTGCAATAATCACCGCAATGAAGGGCTCGTGTTGCAGCTCAATGGATCTCCCCTGTGCTGCAGCATTGCATTTTGAGGTGGGAGCCTTCGTTAAAGGCCTTGGCTGGAGATGCCAGAGAGGAGGTGGGCTCGGGCTTGACTCCTTCTGTGGAACGCTGCCCTCTTTCGCACCTTCTTTCTTTGTGGAGAAAAAGGGAATAGTAAGAAAGTAAATTTAGCTTGGAGAAAATCAACAGGTAAAGCCTGTCTGGTACCAGCTAGCGAGCTTGGGGCTTAGGGTAAAGTATTTCCAGCTTTGACCCAGGAACGGAGAGGAAGGATGGTTCAGAGAAACCTCAAAGTGTGGGATATCCCACCGCCACCAAAAGACTTGAAGACAAAAAGCAAGGGCCTAGCCTGATGTGGAGCTGGGCAGACGGGGTCACTTTGATCTGAACAAGAGAGAAGAAGTTGGAATTGAATTGAGCCTTCTGCAGTTTCTACCTCATTGTACCTGTTCCCGGACCCTTTTAGAGTTTCACCTGAGCACCTGTCTTGTACTTCTTTCCCTCCCAGGGAAGAGCTGGCGATGCGTCTGGATCTGACTGAAGCCAGAGTGCAGGTGAGTCGAGGGGGGAGGGATTGGAAATTGATGTGGGAGCCAGATATCAGTTGGACAGGGGAGCTTCTCAGTAGGGCAAAACGAAATGCTTTAATCATTGATTTCATCCTCTTGGATTCATCCTCTTTCGTCCACCCCAAATTAAGTTAAAAATTTGAGGGAACTGCGGTGCTTCTCCAATTTTTTTCTTTCAGAGACAATGCCCAGGAGGTCCCCAGCAAACCTTCCTTTCTTTCCCCACTGCAATTAACACTCTGGCAATTTTTAGCCTCTCCAAAAATATCTCAAAGAGCAAGCCAGGCATGTTGGTGCAAGAGCAAAGAGGACTCGGAAGAGAACAGGAGGCTTCCTTCTCAACCCTGCCCCAATCTCTGAGAGCCAGCTACTGCTCCTGATTTCCTTTCCTTCCAGTGTAGAAGGGCAACCATACCCCCCCCCCCAACAGATGGCTCGGCCTTTGGGCTCTGTGCTGAGCAAATCACTTTACACAGAAAGCCAAGTGCAGCAAAAGCATCATAAATTCCATATGGCTCATTTAATACACAACAGCTTCTCGCATTAGAGGAGCTAATGAAGAGCTCAGTTCCCTCCTCTCTGTTGACACATTTCTCTATTGTCAAACAGAGATGTGACAGCAACTCAGGATTTTCAGCTCAGGGGAATGAGTCGTGGGAAAGTTAAATAACTAAAAAAGAGAGTGAGCAAGAAACTGAGACCCCCCCCCTTCCCCTCATCACCATCTTTCTTTCTCACCATCCCCTTTGTTCTCATTCATGGGAGAAGATGTAATTAAGGAGAATATGAATTATTAGAATCTTTTGGTTTACCTTTGGGTATACTCAGACTTATTAATTCAATAAGAGGCAGAATGTGTGTGTGGGGGGGGAAGTAGCTAATTGAGTTGGAAACAGGAAAGGCGCACTGGGAGATACCAACATTTTCATTGCCTTAATGCTCAGTTCCTGGGCTGGCTGTGGTAGGGCTATAAGGAGGGCCTTCTTGGAGGTAATCAGAGCAAACCAGGCTATGCAAGGAAGTAACATTTTTTGCCAGCTATAGTGTTTTCCTCCTCTCTCTTTCCCAAACTCTTTTATTTGGTGGAAGTGAAATCAAAATTTTTAGAGAGCAAATTCTAATTTCCTGTTCCTTTCACATTGTTGTAATTGTTAATGTGACTATGCTGCTTAAGCTACATCACTTTACAACAGGACAAAAGATGCCAATGTCTGATATAAAATAACATTACTTTATGGAAATCTATTTAGCCAAGTTTTGGTTAAAAAACTTAGGAATGGACAAAGGTTTCTCTTTTGCTCTTTCTCAGGAAATAACGAGAGGAAGGGTAGACCTGCAGAGATTGTTAATGATGCTGCAGATGAATAGTGGCAAAAGATTATTTACTGTTATTAATTTTCTCAAGTATTGAAGTCTTCAACATGTTTAACCTGCTACTTAAGTTGCCAAAAGCATTCAAACATTTACGAAAACCTTTGGCACTGAGAAAGGGAAGGATAGAGAAAGTTACATGTAAAGTTTTAAAGACATCAGGAAACATTAGATATTGCTTATTGAATATTGCAGCATATGTCTTATGCAGTAGTACATACTTCCTATTCACTATTGGTGAGGCTACCAGAGGATGGATGGGAACTGCAGATCTAGAGCAGAGAGAAAAAGACTACATCAGAGAAATTCCTCCAATAGAGAACCAATAACAAAGTGCCTATTTTTACTAAGATTTTTTTACTACTATTTTAAAAGCTCATTCCGATGGCTTAAAGGGACAGATAAAGAATAGACATCAGCAGAACATAAAGAATCAGAATAATTTATTATTTATATACCGGTATGTTCAAGAGATTTCCTTATACATTGAAGACAGGAGGAGGATGTATATTTACCAGCCAGGGCTAACAGTCTAAATCCCCTCCCCCCCCCGCAAAAAAAGGTACAAAAGAAATGCTGCATTAATGATATAATAAAAAGTAGTTGTAGCCAGTTGGATTTTTATTTTTGAATAGGAGAATTTGAGAATAAATCAATGTACGCCTCTATCTGTTAGAATCTTTAATTTAGATGTCTGCGCTGCTGATTTCGCAGGAAACCATGAAAAAGCTGCTCAATATCTTAAATTTAGGTGACTTTCTACCGCTGTGAGCTTTTGTTTTGGATTTATACAGAGTGAAGGAACTTTTGATCCATTCACCCAGCAGCCTTGGCTTACTTCTCTTAATAAATAAGAGGGCCAATTTGCTTCGCTTCCTTCTAGAGAACAGATGAGAACCCATAGTCTATTAGACAGATTTCATAACTGTTTCCAGGAGATGGGGGCGTATTTCTTTCTACCTCTGCCGGAAAAGTAGAAAGGCGCTCGATTACTGGGTGGCTTTCTAGAGTAACTACCCAGGCAAGCTTTCCCCTCTTCCCCTGGCTGGACGGGTCTGGCGAGGTTAGGAACCACTTTTGTTGGCTGTCCTCCGCAATGTCTCAGCGTGGCCCGGAGGCGGCTGATCGGGCTTCTGAAGATCGTTTGCTGGCCGCCGAGGAGCAGGAGCAGAAAGGGCCCCGTTTACTAATCGCCTTGCCCCTTGTTTTCTTTTGGCTTCCAGGTCTGGTTCCAGAACCGGAGAGCCAAATGGCGGAAGAGGGAAAAGGCCGGTGCTCAAAGCCACCCACCCGGCTTGCCTTTCCCTGGCCCGCTGTCGGCATCTCATCCGCTCAGTCCCTACCTTGATGCTAGTCCTTTCCCTCCTCACCACCCAGCTCTCGACTCCGCCTGGACGGCCGCCGCCGCCGCCGCCGCCGCCGCCTTTCCCAGCCTCCCACCTCCGGGCTCTGCAGCCTTGCCCCCCAGCAGCACCCCGCTAGGCCTCAGCACTTTCCTGGGAGCGGCTGTATTTCGGCACCCGGCCTTCATCAGCCCAGCTTTTGGCAGGTAAACTCCCCTCCCCGCACCTGGTGCCTTCCCAATTGGTCAGCGGAGGGCCACAGAGGAGGTGATGAACTTGTCCCGCGGCACAAGGGTAAAAGGGGGAGGGGGATTTCCTAGGAGTACGCATGTGCTGTGTAGATCCAGAAGAACCTATTTCTGAAGTCAAAGGGACGGAGCTAGGGGCAAGTTGGTTCTTGGGGATCCTACGGAGTTGGAACACGGATATATATATATAAAAATCTAAGAATTCTCAGTGCCAAGATTACATCCGTGAAAGCTAAGGATGGGGGTCCCAATGTACCCTTTTCAACTTCCCAGATTTGCTGTCCAGCCCTGGCTTACTCAGAAGTTCTCTGTACCCAATGTAGGCTTGGCTGCGGTAGGAATGGTAGTCCAACCTATTCACCTCATGTAGTTAAAGAATTCCATTTGGGAGGCTGTAAGAGTTCAGTCTCTTTGGGGAGGGTTGCACATTTCAGGAGTTCCCGTTTTTAAAATTATGAATTTGAAAAAAAAAACACCTCGTGCGAATCACGTCTGATTTTCTATGTTCTAATTGGACAGCGATTTATAAAAGCTTTGGCAAATGCGTTTCGACGATTTAAGTTTAAACATCTGTTAGAAGTTGGGTATCCCCCTCCCCCAACGATTTGGAGGTTGGAAATTATTTCCCTATAAGAGTATATTTTACTCCAAATGCTTACAGAAAGAACTGCAATATACATTGACATTAAGTGGGGAGAGGGAAATCACAGGTGGGCCATATTTAATTAAACTCGATGCAACTGAAAACTCTTGTGCTCAAGAGAGGCGGCCAAGTTCCTTAGTTTGGGCGGCAATCAGCTGGATAAAAAAATATAAATCGGGAGGGGCGATACTGTAGTTACATTTCCTTAGATAAATTCTAACAATGAAATAAAAAGCCTGCAGCTAATTAAATAGACATGAGACAATACCGAGTTTATTAAAACTGGAAAGATGAAAAAGAAGGGAAATATTAACAGGAGAACAAAAGGAAAATACATTCATTGGGGTACGACGCCACTTAAAACAAAATTATCTCTTGCAGGAGGAATGGAAATCCAAGTTAAATTAAGATTTTAAGGGGCGGGGCATGTCTACCAATGAAAATGAAACTGTTTCTGCTTCCCCTCCACAAGTAGAGTGATTCGATTTCCCAAACGTTACTGGATTACTACGCCCCCTACTGATCACGCTGTTCCGGCGCTTTAATGCTTTTCTTTACACTCTCCGTAGCCTGGTGTTGCAGCTCTCTCTTTCCCGCCAAAAACATTGAAAACTTAGTTTTAAAAAGCTCGCTGAACGTGTTTTAAAGGGCAGCCCTGCAAGTGAAGGAGCAGGGTGGGTGTAGGGAGAAAAAACCCTCTCATCCTCTTGAGCGACATTTCCCTTCGCTCTTAACACAAACGTTTTTAGGAAGGCGTCCAGGCGATTTGGAACGGCTTCTGTCTCCACCTATCAGATTCCCCAGAGCTGCGAGACTAAAACTGCTAATATTTCCAACCACGAGGTTCCCAGCTGAGGAAGACAGGGATTGCAGGTCTACTCCCGCCCCTCGCCCCCCGGCCTCCATTCTGCAAACGAAAGGCTACCGAAGTCTAGCCTAGTCAAGGCCAGGACGGCCATTCCGAGTTGAACTGTACGAAGCCTCTCACTGAACACGGCGGGTGAGCTGGGGACAGAAGCCGCTCCAGACGGAAACCAGGCTCCAGCCCCGGCAGCCTGTCCCAGAGCCTAGCCAGTTTGGTCTTAGTTGGTCCCTCCCGTTGCCTTCCAGGCCCGCAGTTCAATTCCTCGCCGCGCTGATGTCAGTAATCACCTCCTTGGTTAATGGAGAGCTCGTGTCTCTCGACGTGCCGGTCAAAGAGGGTCAGCTGAATAGCACCGGGAGAAACGCAGACGAAAAAAGGAGAAGGGAAAGCATGCCGCAGATTGTGTCATTGCTAGGGGTTGCCGGAGCGTAATTGGAGTTCCGCTGTGAGGCAATCCGCTAGAACGGCACTCCCCGCTGGGGAGGGGGATCTACGCGGCAGCGAAGCCGAGAGGCGGGCCCCGCTTTGGGCATCCGGGCGCTGGGAACTTTCTCATAAGACATGCGGGGGTGGGGGTGGGGGTGGGGGTTTGTCACAGACGGGCACCCTAATTAAGAGGGCGAGCGCAAGTTCGGCAGACCAGTTAAGGTCTATCGAAAGCCACCCCAGTCGTAGGTTGGAGGGAAGGGGCAAGAAGAGCCGAGCCAGCCGACATCTGTCTTGTTGCCTAGGCTCGCTCTCCGTGCAAGCCAGTTTCGACCGATTGCTAGTTTCTTGAAGCGAACTACTGTCGCCAATACGCGGCCTACCTACCAACCTATAAACGCGACTTTGCCCGCCGTCATCGAGGTTTTTCAATCTTCCTCTTTCTCGAGCCTCCTCCCACAAGTTTCGGGCTCAGAAGGGCCCGCCAAGGCTGTCCCGTCAGAAGCGTGCAGAGTTGCAGGCAGAAGAGGCGCCCTAAATAGGGGAAATGCGGGATTCAGTCCCCGGTCCGGGAGGAGGCCAGAAAGCGGACACAAAAAGAGGCTTCCTCGTTCTCCTGCGATTTCCTAATCAGGCTCCTCCAGTTCGAGGTTGGCAAGTTGTCGCCTTCCTTCCCGATTTTTGGAGCTCTGAAAAGCCGCCTGTCCTTCAAAGGGAATAAAATGGAAAGCGAAATGGCAGCCCCCCCCTCGCCACCGTAAAAGCAACTGCGGGACTTTCGGCTGTTTTAAGACTGACTGTCCCGCGTCTCCTTTGCTTGCAGGCTCTTTTCCACCATGGCCCCGCTGACAAGCGCTTCCACCGCGGCTGCTCTGCTGCGACAGCCAGCCCCTGTCGTGGACAACGCCGTGCAATCGAGCGGCCTCTCTGACCCGGCCACCGCGGCAGCGGACCGGCGCGCCTCCAGCATTGCGGCGCTGCGCCTGAAAGCCAAGGAGCACGCGGCGCAGCTCACGCAGCTCAATATCCTCCCCGGGAACAGCGCGGGCAAAGAGGTTTGCTAAGCCGCTCCCGTGGGGTTGGGGGGCGAATCGGCCGAGGCACGAATCCGAGACCAAAACGGGAGGGAAGCCAGTGGACGCACGCTTTCTGGAGGGGGACAGGAGGCGGGGAGGCGCCACTTCTGCGGCTTCCCTTGGGCCGACCCGCAGGAGCCCACCCTTCCTCGGCCGGGAGTTTTTTCCTTGCTAGATCGACGACTTGGGTCAGCAAAGCACCTGCCCGAGTTGCGGGAGGCTGGAGAGAAGACCGGGAGGTCGGTGAGGTTGCAAAGAAAACGAAGGGCAACGGAGGCCAGGTTGCGCTCTTTGCCTAGGCTGTTCTCACCAGCCCAGAAAAGATGCTTGCTGGGTCAGAGCCAAGTAGAGCACTTGGGGAGGGGCGGGTCTGGTCTCTTGTCCACCGATCACATCAACCAAGGGTTTTATAGTAAACCAAAGGGAAATATAACGCTAGCATATGGACTGTTTAAGTTACTATACTGTGATACTCGATACTGTACATACCATTGTTATTAAAAAATACGAAAAAGAAAAAACCCCAGAGCTTTGTATATTTGAAATGTTATATAATTGCACTCAGTGTAGTGTTTGTGCAAGTTTGTCATTTCTGTAGATTTCTGTGTTCTAGATATTATAGGGACCCTAGACAAATATTTATGTACAAATTCTTTAACTTATTAATTGTAGTTTCCCAAAACCCCTAAAGAGAATGCCAGCAAGCCAGAGAAAGGCCATCGGAAACGTACGTTTGTGTAATGTTGTTATTACTCTCACTTTTCCTTGCGATTAAGTGGGAAAGTGTTACCCATAGAAAATAAATATATCTCTCTCTATCCGCACGTTTATCAATAATTCCAAAAGCTACCTGGAGGTTCAGTGTCATTGAAAACGACCGTGCTAATAATAACAGGGGTGTGTGTGTGTGTGTATAAGCAGATGCAAAAGATTTAAGTCCTTTACAGAACGTGGAGAAAAGATGGACTTTTCACAAATGTTCGAACTGATAAGTAGAAAAAGGCTTTGCCAAATTTTCCGAAAAAATTCTGACTTGAGTTTGGTTAGTGTAGAATCTTCACTCACTTGCCAAACGGCTTGGCTGGGAATTCTGGAAATTGTAGTCGCACAATAACTGGAAGATACCAAAGAGGGAAAGTAAGTCCAGAACTATGACGTGGATGTAAAAGGCCCAATCCTGCTCATGTCTACTCAGAGGAAAGTCCCACAGATTTTTGGAAAGTGGGTGTAAGATCGTGGCCTACGCAGAAGTCTTAAAATAAGTTAACATCAATAGGAGTGGCCTATAGAGCCTTGGCCATATCAAATGCACTTTTTGGGGAGTAAAACTAACCCAGCATAAGATCAACATCTTGGCTATTCTAACAAGGGACGTTTACTCCGTCCTTTTCAATGGGCACATTTTCTTCCGCTTTAAATGTGAGCAAAGATGGTGTGCGCGCGCCTCCCCCCTCTCTCGATCCCTTTTCGTTCCTTCCTTCCCCGAAAATGTCTCTCCTCACAAGGGTGACTTTGGGAGGGACCTGAGAAGGCTTCTGCTTAGCGGCCTCCATCCCTAAGCGTGGACTTGTAGACCAGGTCGGCCTGTCCCGATGCCGGGGCCGTGTACCAGCCAGTAAGTGTGTGGAATGAGGAGCTGGAGGTGTCTCGGCGCCCGCTCTGAGCCCTCACACATACAGGCTGGTTGAGGTATGAAACTGGGGGGCTGTCAGAGGCTGCTGGGCTCTATGGCCGTCTCTCTTGCCTGGAAATTTGGCGGGACTTTTCAGGGGAATGAAAGTGAGGCTTGCCACACATCAGGTTTTTTTCTTTTCTCAGTCCCAGAGGTGGGAAGAAAAATGGCGCTATTTTGCCCCAGGCATTACTGGCAAGAGCGGCAGATGCTGCCTGTCCCTTTCCGGGAGTCGGACAGTAGCCGCGGGTGAGCGCCCAGCCCGATCTCTCCCTTTCCAAGCCATTTGACCTGCCATGGAGCTGAAGCAAATCGCGTGAAATTGCCTCCAAGGATTACATCGCCGTCCCATTGAAAAGCCTCTGAGCCCCTGGTTTACCAACCTCCTAATCCCATGTCACTCGGCTGCTGCAAACACCCCCCCCCCCAGTGAAAGGGCCCCCATTCTTCCGCAGCTGGGGGGAGGGGGCTTTACAGTCGGCCGTGGCGGACGGAGCTCGCGCGCTTCAAAAAGGAACGTCGGTCTTCCCCGGATTAGAAGAGAACCGGGCTGTCACGCCTGACAAGCCCTCAAAGCCGCCACCGAAACTCACGACCTTTCTCTTTCCTGGCTCTGTGGCAGCGGGGAACACCTAACGGGCCCTTTCGAGAGCTCACTAGGCGTTTCAGCTTTGAATGGGGCTCCGGCAAGGTAAGGAAGGTAAAACAAGGCCCTCCATAAATCCCATTTAAGGCTTCCCAGGAAGTTTCACAAAGCTGAGCTCCCTGCTCTCTTTTCTTTTTCTAAGACATTTATCTCCCCCCCCCCTCTATCCAAGGGCTGTGTTTTCTGAATAAGCTCAATGGTGAAAAATGGAAACACCATTTCACTTTGGGTAATTCACCAGAAACAACTGAAGCCAACTTCTCCTAAATTGCTTCTTTGTAAATTGATGCCATATATGGATAAGAAATGGTGGTACAGTACAACAACTTTCATGTATGCATTACATATTCCTACTTCCACCTCCACCCAACATACACATAATGTCATAGTTGACATTAGGTCAACTAACAGGAAATGAAAGGAATTGATCACTATACATCAGCACTCCAATAACCTAAAACAGGCCATGGCTTGCCCATTTAGGAAGACTTTTGGTAAATGTTACAAAGACAATTTAAGAAAAGGCTTCACTGAGATGGAAGGCCTCCATGGTGAGAATGGCAAATTTTCCTTCTGTGCATTCTACTCTTCTCAGAATTTGCATTTATACACATGTAGTGGGCTCTTCAGCATGTTTGTTTTTATGAACAAACTGAAAAATTCTTCCAAATAACCATAAATTTAAGTGACACCATCTTATACACATATGCATTTTGAAGTATATATATTTAAAAACACCATAGGTACAAAAATATTTTTATACAAAAAAAGAACATTTGCCCCTGGACATGATTAACAGTAGAGTTTGAAGTGCATGTTTTACTTTAAAGAAAAGGGAATCATTATCAAGCCATTATGCATTAAGAAATGTCACTCAGTCATTTTTATTCATTCTACAGAAATCATTGTAAAAGCCAGAATCATACTTCTGCAGGCAGCAATTTTGTTCTGCAGGGGGGTTATTACTCTGGTCCCTTATTAGGATCTATACTACTGCCAAGCAATCCTATAACCATCTCAAAAGAAGTTTACCTTCATGTTATAAAACCAGTAGTGGTATTTATACTGTGCAATAATTAGTGTATTACTTGAATCTACTAACAGGTTCATTTTATCTCTTCACAAAACCTCTAGCCTGCTTATAGAAAGCTTGTGCCTCCTTTGGTGCTGTTAAAGTGGTAAAAGAGTGAATGAAGGCTGGTAGCACTCTCTCTTTTTGCCTTGCCTTAATTCCCATCTCTTTTTGCTCTCATCCAATTAGTGCAGTGTATTAAGCAGTTTATCATCTCATAGTCAGCTATTGAGAGAAACAAGGCGAACACTTTGCAATAGAGCCTGCTCTCCTTTGACACCCTCAGGTACTTACATATTCCACTGTGCTATGAATAATAGAGCACTAATTCCCTCATCAAAGAATGCCTTGTCTGCTGCTTTGCTCAACAACACCATTCTGATCAAAAGAAAAGCAATAAAGCTTAGCATAACAAAACGAAACCTACTTATTAGCTTAGTGGTTAAATTAATGCAGAGACGCTGCTATTCAAAACCAAGGTTTGAAAACAGCCTCCAACAACCTGATAATGCTGCCTTCAGGATGAAGGAATTTTAATCTGAAATTTGAAGCTGGCACAGATGAGTTAATCTATTAAACAGCTATAAGGGTAGTGCAGGATGAGTGGTTCAATTAAGAAATATTTAGGTGGTCAACAGAAGAGAAGCAAAGGAGGCAAGATCAAAAATAGGCTGAAGTTGGGAAATAGAAAAGTAATTTTTATCCAGTAAGAAATGATTCTGGCATAAGATAAAACGACTCATCGGGTTTCTTTCTTTTAATAAATACTAACCGTGAAGGCTGACTTCTAAGCTTATGTATCTAACCTCCTTCCCTGTTCATCAACCTAACTTTGATGTTTATTTTTAACTACACGGAGAAAAAGAGTAACAGAGCCCAGATTTCTCTGATGAACTCAGGCTTGTTTTTGGTTTTGTAATTCTACAGTTCAATGAATTTAATATGCATGTAAAGATTGATGTACACAAAGAAAGATGACGTTACACTTCTCAGTTTTTCCATTGTTAAAATAAGGTGAAACAGTCAAAGTAGGCTGTGTAGTCAGCAAGGGTCATATCAGTAGCAGATTTAGCTGACTAAATATTTACTTGTAACAAAGCATTAAACAAGTTAGCTTTATTTATTTTATGGTGCAAAAATATCTTCCCTAGTAATTAAGAAGAAATGCAAAATTCCATTATGAAATTTATATTTATAAAATTTACATTTGTAGAAATAAAATGTTTGCTCAAATTTTCTGCAGAATTCTATATAACAATGTATGTAAAATTATAGTCTTGCTGAGATTATGTCATGTGCTTGTCTACACATACACATTATTTTTCATTTCCTCATATTTTACAATAAATATTCTGAACATGGGCTATACCAAAACCTATGTAGTATTTGTAAATAAGGTATGTTATTCTAATTTAGGAGGAAATTGCTTTTATCCCTCAAAGCCTGAGCTACTGTAACTGGGCAGCTGATTATAGTAGTAATAGGTACTACTAAAAATGTACAGCCATCCATATGATAGTCTCCCTTAACCAATACTAAAATCATTTACTGGGAAAAGAGAACATCGCAAAGTAAACTTCCCAATCCAGAGCTGTTTACAAAGAAATTTCTACGTCAATGCAAGGATGGGTTGAACTACTCGACCCAAACTAATGCGAAATCTTTACAGAGCAGTTCTATTGGTACACTGCAACTCACTCTTCAGTAAGGCAAGATAAATCAAAGCAAACGTTTTACCTGATGCCTGTCATTTGTATTAATGAAATAGATGGGGCATCACTACCACATTTGTTTATTTATCTGTCAGTACAATCAGGCAAGTAGTGGGGGATATTAAGTACAAATGGCTTGTCCACCCATATCATTCTTCTGTTTCACAGATATATTTCATATGAATGCACCATTCAGATATTTATACCAATAATTTTATTAATTTCCTTCAACTGTGTAAATGTTTACATGCACATTTAAAATGCTTTTACATATACCAATAAATGTTATTACCCTCATAGAAGTTAAGAAATATGTAAATCTATATAAGGAGTCCAGCATCTCCCTTTCCCAGCCCAAAGACCCAGCCAGTGAGGCTGGATTGACTTTTGTTGTACCTGTAAATTGTTTATTGGCAATTAAAAGATTATAATCATTATAAGATAATGTTTCCATGGCTTTATTTGCTTACTATAAGGCCATTCCTTTTGTCATCTTAAATTTATTCCATGTTGCAAATTCTTTCAGCTGTTTGAATGTTAGTCATTAATTTCTTGGGTGTCATCAAAATAAATAGGACAGCCTATTATCATTAGAAGAAGCTAGTTGAAACCAAAATGGAATACTCCTGTAAATACAGGCCTGTAAAGAAATCAGTTGATTCCTGTGAGATACACACACACACACATGTATGTATATATGTATATATATATGTGTGTGTGTGTATATATATATATATGTGTGTGTGTGTGTACACACACACACACACACACACACACATATTATATAGTTTTAATTCAATTATGGTACATCATTGCAGCACAATACTCGTTTGGTATGTCCTCCCAGAAAAAAAAGAACCTTAATGTTGTCATATTATCACATAGTAGATAAATTATGAAAAGGTAATCTATCAGTGCTCCTACATCTTTGTTAACTTCTTTTCCTGAAAACACCTCTTGCTAAATGCCTTGATTAAAGTCTAGGATCACATACATTGCAGCAACTCTCACTGGAAATTATTTGGTTAAAGGAGCTATTTTTCTATTTCTTGCTTCCATTTTAGGTTTCAATAAACAACCTATTATAAAATCTAAATTGTGAGCTGCTTATTATAGTCATCAACTTTTAATCTGCTTTTCTTTTACATATTATTTAGTACAACTGAATAAACTTAGATTTTAAACTATATTAGTTTTCTTAATCTACAGCCATACTAGAAAGCCTGAGATAACAGAAAAAAAGAGAAAAAAAGAGGAAGATTAATTACTGCCTATAAACGGAGGTCACAAACAACATTTTAAAGTACTGGACTCATCCCCGGATTTTACTATACTGAATGTCTGAAAGAGTTTGCCGAGGTTTACTTCAGAATAGCTGTTCATAGACAACCATTTGTCTACTGTGTTCTTCAGCTTTTTGTATCCCTCCTTGTAGGCTTCCAACATCATCTTCAATTCATCTATAGGGACAGAGAAAATTAAAAGATTAGAAGGGGGAAATGAATTACTACTTAGCCATGCTTTGCAGAACTTTTATGTCTTTAAAACATGATGATCTCAAAACCCAGAATTCTTTGCAAGATGCCTGCTGATGAGCTTGCTATTCCCCTGCTTACATTTTTAAAAAGTACTTTGGTCGGCATGTTTATTTAAGTGTCATACTTGTTATTTACAAACAGATCAAGTGCATCAAGAATTAGTCAACCCACTTGTCATGCCCAGGCACACCAGCTTCTGTCAGTAAACGTTAGGAAGCTTAGTTTGTCCATTAATGCTGAATAAATTGGGGTAGAGCGGGTAGAGAAGAACAGGAATGAGGGAATAGATTCAGCTGTATCACAGAACCAACTGATAGCAAAGAGGTTTAACGAAGAAAACAAAACCAAGTTTAGTGTCACAATTGTCTGACCATCTGCTTTCAATGTTGTGAACCTTGTCTCCTGACTAAATTACTGAAGAGCTTTATAATGATGAGGACAATGGGAACTTTCTTTAATTGCTTATTATAAGGCATAGAAAAGTCCCTACAGAAATGCTCTGAAGGCTATTAAAGTGAAATGAACATTCTGTTCCACACTTACATTTCCCCCTCAAATTTTTAGAAAAGCCATTTATGAGGGCTGCAATCAGAAAATCAGAAATTCTCCTTATGAATTCATTTATGCACTTTTAAAGTGCTTGAGGAAATACTTGCAGGCACCCTTCCCCCTTTGCTATATGCATTAACACATTCAGTGGAATAGCAAGCAAGTTGCATATTTTATTGAGGTATCTTTTTGGGAATATATAGACAAATAGGCTTTATAGCTAGATAGCCTATAGCCTATAGAAAACAAAATTTGAAACTATACACCACTGGAAGAACCAGAATGACTACAAGAAGTTGTCTTAAGCTATCCCTTTAGATCAGATTGTTGACTAATTGGTAGTGGTTTTTCTTGGCCCTTTCAAATTGTTTGCTACTACAAATTACCATCCTCTCTGAAAATAGTAGTGCTGAAAAGTAGGCAATTTATTAATGTTATGAAATAAGTAGACAGACAGACAAACCAGCAGATAGATATAAAATGATTACAGGTAGTCCTCAAGTTATGAATGTAATGGAGCCTGCCCATTCCATTCGTAATCCGAGGATTCGTGGGAGTGAATCTTGTACCTTGAACAGGATCACTTCCTCCTTTTGCCCATGCATTCACTAATTGAATGCACAGTTCATTAAGTGCACATGAAGTATTTCAGGGTAGGAAAGGCCATGGGGTGCCTAGTGATGGAACAGGCCACCTGCTTAACACCACCCAAGGCCTCCCTGGCCCACTGAAATACCTCATGCTCCCCACAATTGCTTTCCCCCCAACCTGCCATGCCTGGTCACTTACCATGTGATGATCTAGCAAGCTGTCTCCTCTCTAGCCTCTCAGCCACGTGTGTCCCTATGCAGCTCTGTTTTGGTGTGCGCAGGCCTCTCCTGGCACTTTGCAAGCCAAAACGTAGGTCCGTTTAGGGCTGCGCAGGTAAAGTCCCAGGCGAGGCCTGTGCAGGCCAAAACAGAGCATCAAAGGGGCAGGCTGTTTTGGCAAAATGCAGGACGAATATTGCAGAGCCTCTGTGGTTGTTTGTAAGGGTGAACAATTGCTGTGGTTCGGCAAGATTTGTACTTTTGGGACTTGTTTGTAAACACTAGGGGGCGCTGATTGTGTAAGTTTGAACGTTCACTAAGGGAACGCTTGTAACCCGGGGACTACCTATGTACACAAGGTAGTACATATTTACAAGAGCAGATCATTGTGGAGCTCTTAGTATTCTCTGAACTTGATTATTTTCTTGTGGATATTTCATTATCCAACTAGGTAACATCTTCAATGCTGTAGTATCACTGTACAAGAGCATTTCAAGACACTGGGGTTTTAAGATACCAAAGTCTAACAACAATTCTTCTAGTAAATGTCCACTGCAACTTGCCTGTGAATTAGACTGGATTGAGAGACTGGCTCAAAGTCACCTAGTGAAATTATGTGATTTAGGATGGGCTTATAATTTTAGAACTCTTAACCTAACCTCTTTACCACTACATTACACTCTTTGTGAATTTGGAAGAAATAATAAATATACAAACTGTTTTTTCTATTTCATAAGGTGGATTATTCTAAGGCTCTGAAAATCTTTTAAAATAAGAATTTTGGAATATGCAGGAGTATACATGAAACGTGTTTCAAAATCACTGAAATATCTAAAAAAATTTCCAGGTTCACATAACAGTTTTAAGTTTTAAGAAGAAGTTTCTGGCTGTCTCTGAAACATTTTGACAACATTCTTGCTGTCTTCTTTTTGCATTTTTTAAAAAGAGAAAAGCAATGTGCTTCTGTATCCATTTGCCCACAAAAAGATGTAGCTGCTTTAACTATTTGAATGAGCTACTTTGTATGCTTTCCTACAAGCTTTTAAAGCATATCACGCATAGGATTTGCAGAATTCTAGATTATATTATTGATCTTTTTGTTTTTACTCATTCTCCTTTTATGCAAGTTAGAGAAGTCCCATGAATTCAGTGGATGTTACTAGCTCAAGAGAGCATCAGCGTTTCAATTTGCAAATCTCATGATTTTCCATCATTAGTCATATGGTGAGGCATGATGAACATCTAGGAGGGCTATACTTTCATATTAAGGAAATTAATAAGAAAATTTCATTAAGGTTTACTATTACATGTGATCCTCACTTAACAACTCATTCATTGATTACTCAAACTCATAATGGTGCTGAATGAGTGGTAATTATGACTGGACTTTGTAGTTACATTGGTTGCAATGTCACCATGGTCATGTGATTGCAAACCAAGTTGCTGGCTCTCAATTGTGATATTGCAGCATTTTGTGGTTATGTGATCGCCATTTGAAACCTTCTTTGCTGCCATCCTACAAGCAGTGGAGAAAGCAGGTAGTTGTAAATTGTGACCATATGATATCCTTACTTAATGATCCATGGTGATTTGCTTAACAATGGCAACCAGAAATGCTGGAATTTCTGTCCAATACGTCATTAAAATTTATAACCAGGTTGCTTAACAATGGAAATTCTGGTCTCAGTTACCATCATAAAGTAAGGGCAACCCATTTTCACTATTTTTCCACTGAATTAGTTTTTACTGCCATTTTTTTCATTTGTCTAGTCACATCCATCTTTATATCCTATATAATATATACTTCTATATATTGTATGGTTTGCCTGGTTTGATTAATAATTTTATTAATCATTACATTTAAAAAGATAAAAGCTAATACAAAATACAAAAGAAACAAGAAAAAGTAGAAAGAGTAGAAATAAGAAAAATAGAAATGAATAAATAAGAATATAGTAAAGAAAAAAAATACATATAAAGAAACCTCTCCGTACCTCAGGAATAGAATTCACGGCCAACTGAGGTCTAGTCTACAGTGCCTTCCTCACTTTTTAAAATACACACCTAAAGTAACTTATATTAGCATTTATTTACTTGAATGAAATTTGTCAATTAGCACTCCTTTAGCTTTTTCACCTCATTCTTGTTTTATTAAACCATGGATCAGTGAAAACTGCCTTGCTCTCATGCAGTGTCTACCTTTCTCCTTAGCATTTCATTATTATGATACATATATTAACACATATGATTAAAAAAGGGCTAGTTATGCTAAAAGATTGGATACCCATGAAGTAGTTCAATTAAAAAACAAAATAAAAGTAACCATGAGAAAAATGTGATCAAGTTTAGTTTGTCTTCCCCAACATGGCTATTGTTAATAATATAGGAAACTGGAATTTATACATCTAGAAAGTACTGAAGCTGAGGACAGTTGTTAAACAATGATTTGATTGAAGACAGAGTCATGTTTTTGTATGGTTTTTTTGCATACACAAAATTGTCATTTTTTTCATCCAACTAAAATATGATCTTGATAGAGTAACTTACCAAGTAGGGCCAGCCCAAGAGATTTGACTATCTATAGCAGTGGTAGTCAACCTGGTCCCTCCCGCCCACTAGTGGGTGTTCCAGCTTTCATGGTGGGCGTTGGGGTTTTGTCCCTACTTTATAAATCACCATTACTGTGGAACCGGTGGGCAGTTAGAAAATTTTACTACTAACAGAGATACAAAAGTGGGCGGTAGGTATAAAAAGGTTGACTACCCCTGGTCTATAGCAAAGGATGGGATATCATCTTGTCATTCATATGCAGAAGATGGATAATTAAATCTTACTTTGGTAACATTAGTCTGGTAATATTATCTGGTAATAGAACAGTGTCCTTCAGAAAATTTGGGGGCAGCAAATTAGAGATGCCATACCAGGCTATGGGTCATTAAGAGTCTAGTCATTCCACCACTTGCTGCTGCCTCCGATGTGCTGTAACTGCTATTTCAAGCAGCCACCTCACTATGTCTAACAGTAGGAACACACACACACACACAGACACACAGAGTATATATTTATACTTTTATACTATATATAATTATATAAATTATATATACATATAATTATGTATATAATGTTGCTCATATAGAAAAGTGCTTTGCAAAATTAATGAGGAATATTTTATTTTAAAATATAAAACAATAAAGAGAAAGTACACCACTAGACTATAGCCTTATTTGTACTGCAGCAGCATATGTATTTGAATGACAGACGTGCATTTGATGACTGGGGAGAATAGATTTAAAGAACTGTAGTAATATAGAGCAGGGAAGATGAGAGAGGACACAGCTCCTGATGTGTTTACCTCCTCTACTGATGGGATATTGACTTTTCCCACCAGGTTGGTTAGAAAGGGGACTATTTGTGCTGCCACACAGCAGAGTAAGAATGGCAACCAGCATCGTTCTATGCTCTCCTTAGTAAAAGACAATTGTGACCATTGTATAGCACACAGTCAGTCAATACTTTCAAGCTACCATACCATCCAACTTGGAGATGCATATAAAAACTCCCTTTTTTTCTAAATAAAATTTATATCAATAAAATAGTTCATCTTTTTTGAGAACAGTGTTGTTACATGATGGAAATTGCTTGTAGAACATTCAGATATATGGACAGAACACTGTTTTATACCAACTGCTACCATACCCTTGACATTTGTGCAGAAAAAAATCCAAACAGTCTTTTACAACATCGAAACAAGATATATACCAGTACTATGCAATGTTTTCACACAAAGAGCTTCCTAAAGATTTCCTAACTTTTAAATACAATACACAATTAAGTTTTAAACTGAATGATGTAAACTATAACAGAAAAACAATTTAAATTAAACATTTATCAATTGGTATTTTAATAATTGAAGATAATGTGGAATTTATAAAATATATTAGCATTCTTCTAAATATTTTCATTATTTAGTTTTTCATTATTAAAATAATGCACAAATAAATATAGAAGCCTTTTTTTTGGCTTGCTTTCACTTGTATAGGAGATTTTTATATTTATATCCAGTTAATATAACTGGATATAGTTTTTCCATGTTAAATTATTAGTGAGCAAAGCTGCTAATTTATTGTCTCAAATATTACTTGATTTTTGTTAATTCTAAAACTGTGGAGAATTTTAGCAATGGGTGATTTTTCATTTAGAAAGTTGTAAGTTGGTACATACAGTTCTTATTCAATTACTCTTGTCTGTTCAGGAGTCAGTGCATCATTCTTATTTAGTTAGCTTTTTATTTGAAGAATATGTTAAATTATAAACCATTAGAAGCTGATTTTTTAAAACTTCCCCTACATTATTGTATTTAATTATAACAAACACAGGAACACTAACAGTAGACTTTGTTCTAAATACCTGTGTTTCATCTATTTCTATGCAAAGATAGCAAACAACAGTCAGTCATAATTGATTCTGTCAGATGTTATACAATCAGTCATAATTGTCTTACTGTCAATTTACAGTAAGTTAAATAAATATTCTGTCAATTATGAAATCAGTTAAGGCAAGTCTTCTTTTAATTGCAGATTCCCCACTTTGCAACATACAGCACCCTTATCCATGATGATAGCTCTATCATTTCTACTATATCAATATAAAAGAGGAAAAATTAGGAGTGCTACAACCCCCCCCCAAATATTTATTTAATATCAGTGATGATTAAAAAGTAGCAAGAGTAATGTTAATTTATGATGTTAATACAAATGCATTCCAAAACATAGTAATTCCAGTACCATTATGATAAATACAGGTCAGCAAACTCTTGTTATTGTACATAACTCTACAGACATATGTGAATTATATACTGCACTAATTTCAATTCAGTTAATTTACACATTACATGCATAAGATGTATTCAAGGAAAGCTACAGTCAATATTTGGACACTAAAGCTGTTTTATTACTTCCACAAAAATCCCTCAACAAATTTTTCACCACATCCCAACTTTTGGTTTTATATTCTTCTGGTAGCGAAAACCATTTCTTCTGTTTAGTAAGAATCTGGCATAACCATTCAAATACCTAATCATTCTTCTATTCTGTTAGATTTTTTTGACAGCAGAATATATTTAATATATGAAAATTATCTCTCTCTTACCAACAAAGAAAACCCTTCAAACAAAGACCATTGATACTATCACCATTAGCTGTTGAAGTCCACCACCATTATTCTACAGTCTCTTTTGCTTAAAAATAATTATCCTCACTTTCCTTGTTCTGTTACAAAAATATAGCTTCTAGGCTGAATAAAAAATAGGGCCTGAGTACTTTATTACAGTGATCTCACAAATATTTAGAAGTGTGATTATAATCCATTCATTCTTAGTCTAATTCAGATTCAAATCAACATGGAGAGCTATTTTCCTTTGCTGCATCCAGTGCTATGGAACAGAGTTATTGTAGATGTGAGTGAGGAAGCCTGGCCAAGAAACCTATCTACTTGTAAGAGAATAAAGAGCATTGTTGTGGGGTGGGAAAATATTGTAGGGAGGTATCAGAAGGTGCAAATAGTGCTTTTCTCATATTTTACAAGAGCAAAGTTATCCTGAAAGTGATAAATTTATTTCAATAGG
>WNWU01013815.1:29896558-29986558 GCA_012654045.1 Ptyas mucosa | reverse complement strand
TCTTTAAAATATTTCCTTAAAATCTCATTGAAGTCTCTTTCCTCTCACGCTTAGTTCCTACCATGACTTGGATATATCCATATTATTTTCTTGGCAACAATATTGAAATGTTAGTGCCTTCTTCCAGATTTTTAAAAAATCAACTTTGCTATCTACAAACTAGGATTACTTGGTGTTGACCAAGATTCAAGTACTAATCTTGTTCAATTAGCCATGTCTAGGCGTGCCCATCTCTGTGATATTTTTCACTTAATATTTTTAGCTTAAGATGGATTGCCAGTTACATGGCAAGTATAAAGGTTAGCATATGCAAGTTGTAGAGAGAATATTAGAACCTTTATTCTGGCATACCTGAAACACAAGAATAAAGGTATTATTAACCCAGATATAGATGCTATTGAAGATTCAACCAAAGTAACAAGTGTATGTTAGTATATGTAAAGATCACCTAATGTTTTAGTAAGTATATCCATAACTTAATTTATGAAGAGTATGATAGATAAGCAGACATAAAGTTAATAGTCCAATCATGCAAGTCAGTAAATAATCTAGAATTGGCCAGTCTAAAATTCCAGCAAAAGTAATCCTGATTGTCTGAAAATCCCGAAGTTGTATTCCCAACACATCTGAAGCAACTAAGGTAAAAATCAGCAAATTTTATTATAACATTGTAATGCCTTTAAGTTGGGTGTCATTCTTTCTGTTTCAGAAAGCTTTAACACCCCCATTGGCGCCCCAGACCAATTGCTAGATCCAAGTCTTTAGCCCCTTTTGGAAGATCAAAAGGATAAGTGCGGATCTCACCTCGGAAGGCACAATGTTCCAAAGGATGAGAGCCATGGCAGAAAAGACTCTTCTTCTGGACCCCGCCAGCTGGAATTCCTAAATTGATGGGGTCTGCAGGAAGCCCCTTCTGTCAGTATGGGTGGAGCAGGCCAATTTCACTGGGGTGACATAGTTCTTCAAATATCCTGGACCCAAAACGTAAAGGGCTTCTAAGGTAATAACCAAACTTGAATTTGATCCAGAAGCAAACTGGCAGCCACTGGAGCTTGCAAAACAGCAGTGTAACATGGGACATTCTAGGGACCTCAAGAACCTTCCAGCAAACTGCTTTCTGCACTACCTATAGATTCCAAATACCCTTCGAGAGCAGCCTGATGTAGAACAAGCAGGAGACGTGAGTCTAGGAGAACCCCCCAAGTTGCGTACTGTGTCTGTCTGAGGCAGTGCCCATCAAGAACTAAAGATGTTAAACCCAAAAGTGCTTTTTCAAGAGGCAACTGGACTTTCTTGATTTTTTTTATTTTTTATTTTTTATACTTTCTTGATTGTTTTTGAAGACATTTCACTTCTCATCCAAGAAGGTTCTTCAGCTCTGAACAACCATGACCTAGATGACTGAGAATCTCGTAGACATAAAGAAGTTAAAGTCCTGGATCCTGAAGCTCCACACACTCAAAAGCCACTCAGTCTTGCCAGGCTTAAGCCAAAGCCTGTTGTCCCCTATCCAGAGTCCACAGTTTCTAGGTACTGCAGAGGGCAGCAGCAGCAGTATTTGGGTCACCAGGGATAGAGATATAAAGCTGAGTATCATCAGCATACTGATGGTACCTCATACCCAGTGGCTTCATGTAGATGTTAAAAAGAAGTGGAGAGAGTACTGAGCCCTGCAGCATATCATAAAGGAACACTGTGAGAACAGAATTTGCAGCTCAAGCAAAAATGGCTAGCAGGACAAAGCCCTGTGACAGAAGTGAAGGTAAACTCAACAGAAACTTATAGTTGACAGTGTCTCACCATATCACCACTAAGATAATGAATAAGGCATTGTTTATCATTCATAGGCCAAGGAACAGTTATGGATGAAATCAGTCAACTTCCTCAGTGAATTTGGGATGAAATGGAGGCTGTGTGACACATCTGGCAGTAGATTGTGGAGAAGAGCCAGAAAGTATTTGAAAAGTAGGTATAGTACAGAATTGCTAGATTCTGTTATTTAAAAAAGAGAAATGTTGTTGCTAGTATAATAAGCAAAAATATACAGAGTGCTTTCACTGAACATTTTCTTCTATTAATACATCTAATAATCTTAAAAATTCTAAAATAAGTAATTACTTAGTAAACGATAACTTATTAAATTAGTGAATGAACTTGTTTTAGTCTCACAAACCCAGTTGTTTTTTTCTGCACTTTGTGTTGCCACTAAACAAACCTGAGTTTTCTATGTCTAAGCCTTGAATAATTGTCCTGTCATTACTTCAGTATCCTCTGTGCTCCTTACCCGACAAAATAAAAACCTTTGCCCTCTGCTTAATTTGCTGTATCGTTACTTTGGGAATCATAACACATGGTAGTGCGTGAACTAATTATTTTCTTTCTGTAAATTCCTGTATGAAAGATTTTTTAAAAAACAAATCTTCCTATTTGCTAGATATGCATGAGTAATTTGCATGAAATAATAACTGCACAGGAATTTGGATAATAAGACACTAATTCTTCATCCTCGCAGTTGTTAGCATACTGGTCCTTCAGAATTAAAGACTTTTAAGTTCCAGTGATAAATCCTAATTTGTTACTGAAGGATCAGTCTGGTCAAGTAAATAATAGTTGGAAGGAACGTTAGAGGTCTTCTAGACCAACCTCCTGAACAACCTGTTCAGGCAGGAAACCCTATACCATTTCAGACATATGTTGTCCAATCTTTTCTTAAAAACTTCCAGTGTTAGAGCATTCACAACTTCTGGAGGCAAATTGTTCCACTGATTAATTGTTCCAACTGTCAGGAAATAGTAAGCAATTACTACTTTTACTACTATTGTTATTGATATTAGGAGACAAAAATATTTTTTATATCATTTAAGGCAATCAGGATGCATAAGAAAGGGATACAGCATAATCTTGAATACGTTCATAATGGAAGACAAGTGAGGGAAAGCAAAAAACCACAAGTTGCTCCCATGATATGGAAATGTTTCTCTTCTGCAGGTGGAATCACAGTATGGAACAAAGGATGTCTATGAAGAGTAATGGCTCTGGATGGCTTCATTAAACTACAATCCTTATATTGCTTTAGTGGATGTGGTGGAGGTGATCTGAAGGTTGTAAACTTAAGGCAAATTTTTCTCCTGCCATGTCTTCCTTATTATCCCAAAAACATGGGGAAAAGAATGCTACTTTTTCGCTGATGGTTAGCAAACCCAAATTATAAAGAGCAGCTTGCTGTAGTTTCTTGCTCTCCAAAGTGAATGGGTTTTGAGTGGGTTTTAGTCTTGTTGTGAGCTGTCTCAACCATTTCGAAAAAGTTACTGGAACAGAAAACATTTCTCACAGAGTACCTAATATTCAAACAATTTTATTAAGTTGAAATTCTGAGGCATATTTTCTAGCCAAATAAGAAAAAAGTGGCTGGGTGAGTAGAGGCAGAAGAAAAGACATTTTTTGCCTACCAACCACGACTTTCAGTAAGTCCCCGCATCAAACAAATATATATAAAATATGTTTATGTGTACAGATTGTACACCTTCAAGAGCCCCTCTCTGAGGGAAATGGGCAGTTAAGTAATAGGAAAAATAAAAATAAATAAATAAGGCATCAAGACATGTGAAATTATTATGGCTAAATTTATGTTGATAATCTTATTATAAACATTTGTCTTCTACATCTTTATCAATTTTTAAAATATACTGCATGTTATTTACATATAACCATGTTTTATCATTTTTATACTGTCGACATTAAGACTTTAGGAGTGTCATTTCAGAATACATATTGCTAATGCTGCCTAAATTTCAAATTGTCTTGAATTTGTTGCTAATTGATTGGAATAATGCCTGCAATTGTATGAAATCCAACATAAATTTAAGGTGGAAAAGATACAATCAAATCCGAAACCATCTTGTATGGATAAAAAATGAGTCACAAAAATTAAGAGATAAAATTATAAACCCTGCCATTGACAATCACAAACAAAAATGTAAAAACAAAACAAAACAAAACAGGAAAGAAACAGTGAATAAGCAAAGTCAGTGTGAAGACCAATATATATACAAAAATTCCTTGCCTATATATATATATATATATATATATATATGCATATACATATATATGTAGGTCTTTGGTTATTCGGGTTTTCTCCCACGTAAAATTGGAAGTGTCTTGGCGACGTTTTGACGAAGTCTTATTCATCATCTTCAGGGTGGTGTTTTCAGCTTTGTGCTTCTAGGAGCAATGTGTGATCTCAGCTGTTTCTTCCTTTTAACTGCTAGTGGGGGTGTGAACTGATTGGGTGGGGGTTTGGTTGTGCTCGGGTTAGTCTGAGTTGCAGGGGGATTTGAGCTGGTGAGCTGCTTTGCTGTTGTTTGGCTTCGCGTTCGTGGTCGTGCCACATCTTCATGGTGGGTGTCAGTCTGCTTCATGTATGAATTGGAGGGGTTTAAAGTGGCTAATGATGCAGCTGTGGTCTGGCTTCTGGTCCATGGTCGTGCCTCATCATCGGTGTGGGTTTGAGTCTACTTTCCGTGTGGATGTGTGGTGGTGACATCCTGTGTGAGTCTGGTGTCATTCCTCGTGTTAGGGACTTGTTTGTCAATAAGGGCGGGTTTCCAAATGGCTGGGAGGCGGGAGGTATCATCTTGTTTATTCATGCTGTGTGGGCGTTTTTCTATCTCGATAGCTTCTCTGATTATTCTGTTGTTGAAGTGTTCAGTTTAGGCAATAGTTCTGGTCTTTTCGAAGTCAATTTCATGTCCTGTGGCTTTAAGGTGTTGGACCAGGGAAGAAGTTGGTTCCTCTTTTCTGACTGAGTTCTTGTGTTCTTCAATGCGTGCACTTATTCTTCTGTTGGTTTGTCCGATGTATGTGGTGGGGCAGGTGGTGCATGGGATTTCATATACTCCTTGATCTTCTAACTCAATTTTGTCTTTGGGGTTTCTTAGGATGGTGGATATTTTTCGGTTTGTGCAGAATGCTGTCTTGATGTTGTGTTTGTGGAGGATCTTGCTGATTCTGTCTGTGGTGCCTTTTATATATGGGAGGAGGGCTTTGTCGTTTTCTTGTTCTCTGTCTTGGATTTTAGTGGGGGTTTCTTTTTGAATTAGGTTGGTAATCTTATTTCTTTGGAATCCATTGGTTGTTAGTACGTTAGTGAGAGTGTGTAGTTCGGTTTTTAGGTGTTGTTCATCAGCTAAGCGTTTTGTTCTGGAGATGAGTGTCTTGGCTACGGAGTTGATCTGTGCTGGGTGGTGGTGTGAGAATGCATGCAGATAGCGGTTTGTGTGTGTTTTCTTCTGGTAGATGGTGTGTCCTAGGGAGTCATTGGATTTCCTGTAGACTAAGACATCTAGGAAGGGTGGATCCCCCTGCAACTCAGACTAACCCGAGCACAACCAAGCCCCCACCCAAACAGAACACACTCCCATCCAATCAGAGCACAACCAACCCCCCATCCAATCAGAGCACAGACAAGCCCCCAACCAAACAGAACACACCTCCACCCAATCAGAACACAGCCAAGCTCCCACCCAATCAGTTCACACCCCCACTAGCAGTTAAAAGGAAGAAACAGCTGAGATCACACATTGTTCCTAGAAGCACAAAGCCGAAAACACCAGCCTGAAGATGACGAATGAGATTTCATCGAAACGTCCCAAGACTCTTCCAATTGTACGCGGGAGAAAACCTGAATAACCAAAGACCTACATACAAACACCCGCGAAAACCTCAGAAAACATCTCTCTCTCTCTCTCTCTCTCTCTCTCTCTCTCTCTCTCTCTCTCTCTCTCTCTCTCTATATATATATATATATATATATATATATATATATATATATATATCTTCCACACAAAAGAAATTGGGATAGAGAAAATTAGCTACATCATCTGCCCACATATCTAAAAACTGCTTCCTGAATGCTTCATTTCACAGAAATTTCTGTTTGCTATAGGGCAGTGATGGTTAACCTTTTTTGTGCCAAGTGCCCATAGTGCATGCGCAATCCATGCACACATGCCAGAACCTCCAAAATGCAATGCGAGCACCCCCTGTGCATGCGCCCCGCGAATGGTCCCATGCATGCACATGTGCCCCCCGCACATGTGTCCCATCCCCCTGTCCCGTTTTGGGCCAGGAAAGCCTCTTGCACCAACCTGCACCATCCGCATGCGCCAATTTAGTGTGGTGGTTAAGACATTAGGCTAGAAAATCGGAGACAGTGAATTCTTAGTCAGAAAGCCTGAGCTGGGTGACTTTTAGTCTGTCACTTTCTCAGCCCTAAGAAAGAGGCAACAGCAAAACATTTCTGAAAGTCTTGCCAAGAAAACTAGGGACTAGTCCCGAAATGACTCAAAGGCACGAAAGGAGAAAAAAAATAGTGGTAAAAGGTAAAAATTTAGTCTACTCTTTCTTGCCAATTAAGCTGTTGAGTCTTTAAAGAATACAAGTTCATTCATTAGTTTCAACTTTACTTCAGACTTCTTTTTACATTTTTTTAAAGAAACCACTAATGTTAGTAACGTTGACATTGTCAGTTATTTTTAAAAATGTTTTATTTGTCATTCATTATTTGAGTTTGCCCAAAGTATTATCTAAAAGAAATTTTCATATAATCCTCACAAGGAAAAATATTCTCTACAATTTCCTTGTCATATTTTAAGTTTCTTTTAAACCTCTATGGTCTAATATTACTAAAACTTCTTGGACTAGCTTCATGATTAACTATTACAGTTTATATTTATAGCAATCTGTTAATTTTCTTCCTTTGTACATATTGCCGAATCACATTTATTTTGTCAGCATTTTAGAATTTTTTAAATTTAGTCAGGTAAAATGTCAACTTTTTAACACTAGCAATTTTGAATGCTTTTTGTGACTCCATTATTTAATAGTACATGTGTTTTTTAGAGAATGCATTTTATTGCTTAATCTCATTGTTATTACTGGTTTATTTATTTTAGCTGCAGCCAAAATTTCATTTTTCTTTTGGGAACACTTTTTAATTATACTTAGAAAGTGATTCAGAGTATATTGTTAAATTTATGTACATGTTTCACTGAAAGTCATAAGCTTAAATCTATTATTTAAAAACAATCACTTCTTTATGTATGGATTTAAACATACAACTGGAATCTATCAAAATTATGTATCACAGTCAAATTTCAAATTTACATTCATGCATACTGAGCATGGTATTCTTTCTCAGGTCAAGTAGTGCATGCAAAGCTCAAAACAGGACCAAGAAATAGTAAGTAACAGAAAAGAAGGCATGGGAAATAAAAGGCATAAAAGGAAATATAGTTAAAACTTGTTTAAATCAAGATCATTCACCATTTTACTCCATATTTATCTTACCTTGCAAGCCAATCTGTCTTCCATCCTGAGAACACAGTGTTCATTGTTCTCTAAACTTCTCACCTCCATTTTTTTGAGGATTGCATCAATTTCCCAAATCACAATTTTTTTTAGTCTTTCTCTACCTCTTAGCACTGTCACTCTTTCTTCCAACTTTTTAAAAAAGTTCATTCTCATTCATTCTCTCTATGACAAAATTATTTCAACAGAATTTTTATATTGATCATTCACTTTTGTATTTCATCCACATGTATTCAGCACTCATACGTTTTTCACTTTATCTTCCCCTATACTTAAATATCCAATCCCATCATGATCAATTTACTTTGATGATATGCCCCAAATCAGTAGAAACATGCTCAGAGATTCAGTTGTTTATCTTCTTTTGGCACACATTTGTTACTAGCAACAAATGCATATACTAGCCACTATATTTCTACTTGTATTTGCGTTTCTTAAAATGTTCCATTTATTTCCCCATCTTTAGTAAGCAATATACCACATAGTACACAAATTTAACTAGATTCTCATAGCCATTTATGTATAACTTAGACATATTTGTACAAATTTTCATGCTGTATACAGTACATACATTTTCATATCAACTCTCCTTATTTCATTATATTATCTATCTAAAATTGGCTTCAGATTATTCAGGTTTTAGTCAACAGCTCAGAATCATGTGCATACAAATGTACATATATGTACATCTACAACAAATATACCTCTAATGTGGCAAGCATTTTTATACATTTACTTATAAATATATTAAACTGCAGAATATCATGCAACTTCATTTTTCCCTTCTCAGTCCTAAATGATTAATGAATGGCTTTTTTTCATTTTTCTTATTAGCCTAACACCACAAACTTTTGTAGCACAATGTAAAGTAATTATTTTCACTTTTTTCCACACAGCTTTCACCACCCTTTTCCATATCCAATTCTCCTGGGAGACTCCTGAGAAACTAATCCACCTTTTAATACATTTAATACATTTTCATACAATAGGTATGCTTTTCCAACAATCTTTCTACTTTCATTCTACATTCATGTCTTTCTTTTCTTTCCATGGCTTTCCATCCCCCCAAAATCCACTCATGAAACTACTCAAAATGGTCTTTGCATTCAGTGCTTATATTATTCTTGTAGGTTTCATCATAAACAATCAAATCAATCATCCTTTTACATCTATGTACATTCCATTTTCATGTGTAATGTTGTAAGCTGTCCAGATTTGCCTTGTGGTGAGAAGGGCAGCAAACAAATTTAATAAATAATAATAATTTATTATTATTATTATTATTATTATTATTATTATTATTATTCCTATTATTATTATATAATGTGTATATATCACATGCACATTCAAGTGTCCAAGTATTCAAAAGAAGCAGATGTTTCTGAGAAACTCAGGCTACCATGACAGAGGGCAGACTATTCGAAGAGAGCCTGCTCCAGGCGACCCAGAGCAGGGTAGAACTTGCCCCCACCCACGGAGGCAAGCAGCCCAAATGGAACCAAACCAGCAGCCCAACCGGAACCAAATTGCAGCCCTCCCTGGACATTAAAGCCGAGATGCTGGTCTCAGTGACCGGAACAAGAAAAGATGAGTATTGGTGGAAAAAAGTCCCTAAAGCAGCTGAGGTTGAGCTCCTCCACCCTAGAATCCAGGGTTGGGGGAAATCCCTGAGTGAGCTAGGAAGACTGGAATGGATGATGGACTGAGAACGGGCCAGGCTCCCAAAACCTATGAGCCCCCCAGCTGCAAGACGTTGACGACTTCCTACAAGATCTAGAAGCCAGATTTGAGGAAATGGAGGAGGATCTATACATGCAGGATGAGCTCCAAAACCTAAAGCGGGGGGGGGGGGGGACCCATTAAGGAACACATCTGTGAATTCAGAAAAATCGTGGGGAAGCTACCTCCTTTGCTGAAGGGACTATTAGTTCACTTTTTCAGAATGAGCCTGGAAAAGCAAATTGCCCAGCTGCCTATCAGGACATTCCAAACCAACTCTCTGAGTCGTTCCGAGTGGCCATAAAAGTTGACTGTGGATTGTGCACCAATGACATGCGGAAGCAATTGGACACCAAGGAAGAAGGCCAACCAGACTCGAGACCATCTGGCCGAAGGGAGGTTGCAGCAGCACAACCAGCCCCAAAACGAACCCACCCATGAAGCTAGTTGAAATGCTACAGATGTGAAGGGATGGACCACATTTCCTCGGCATGCACAACTCCAGCTCCGAAACCCAAGCCAGAGCCACCACCCAGGGCATGACCGGAATGGGGTCACAGGCATGCCATCAACATGTCCCCCAAAGCCCTCCCTCCTAACCCAGTCAAAGAAGGGGGGGGACTCCAGCCAATGACGACCAATTGCCGGATCCCTATGACAGTGAGGATGATGGTGAAGATGATCTGATGGTGAGTGAACCGATCCACCCCTTCGTCCTCCCTATACATCTCACAGGCCCAGAAACAGGGACCCAGGGCACTTTTCAAGCCCTAATAGACAGACACAGGCTGTACTAGATGACTGATTAACCTAACCACGGTCCTGAAACTGGGGATTAGAGCGAAGAGACTGGCCCACCCGATTAGATTTGAACAGGTTGATGAGTCCCTATTGGGGAGACCCTACGCCACCTATCTGACTGAACCAGTGAAACTAAAGTTAGTGGAGCACTGGGAAGCAATTCGATACATAATAGCCCCCAAAATGACAGATGTGGTCATACTGGGGCTCTCCTGGTTAGACAAGTGGGGACCGACAATCTGATGGGAAGGGGGCACCCAGAGGCTAAGGATAGCTAGAGGACCCCAACCCTTCCCGCATCAGCAAATAGAAGCATCGCCCATGCAGAAAATCCACCCAAAGGCCCCTCCAGAACTATTGGCAGCCACCTCTGACAAAAACCCAGAGGTCGAACAGATCCCCAAAGAATATCAGGACTTGCGGAAGTGTTCAGTGAGGCCAAATGCAACGTCCTACCCCCCCCCCACCATGAGGAGGACTGCGCCATCGAAATCATCCCTGGTGCAAAAGTACCCAAACCCAAACTGTATGCCATGACACCCTGGGAAATTCTAGAAATGTGCAAATACATAGACAAAAACATAGCAAGGAGGTTCATTGAGCCAGCCAAGCCATGGGTCGCAGCCCCAGTCCTATTTAAAAAAAAAAAAAAGAAGATGGAACTATGAGATAATGGGTGGACTTTAGAGGTATAAACTGTGTGTGTGTGTGTGTGTACACAACCTATACCCCCTCCTTCTCATGAAGGATATGCTGTGTCACCTAGCCAAGGGAAAAGTCTTTACTAAATTAGACCTCAGAGAAGCATACTACCGAGTCTGCATCAAAGAGGGAAATTGTTGTGGCCTGTCAGCAGCCTGTGCGGATTCTGACAGCGAGGAGGCTGGTATGGTGCTACGCCAGCTGCCTGTGCAGCTGGCACTCGAGTCAGACAATGAGGAGGCTGGAGAAAATGTGGTGCTAGAGGAAGGGATTCAGCCAGGGCCTTCAGAACCTCCGGAAGCTCCTTTAACTGAAGAGGACGAAGAGGAGGAGCCTCTTCTCGATGCACGGGTGCGCAGAGCTGCCAAAAGACAGGAGTGGCTCTTCAGGAGGAGGTCTCCTCAAGAGTAAGGCTTGGGGCTAATTGGCCACTCCCTTACCCTATTTAAGGAGGAACGCCGACTGAAGCAATCATTCTCCTTCGCGTCTGGATTCTCTACAAATTGCTTCTGGGCTTTCTGCCAACCTTAGTAAGATTGTGATTACTTTAACTTTGGTTTCTTGTAGGCTGTTAAGAAAGTTTATTAACAGCTTTTGTTTGGAAAAGGCTGAGTTATTTTAGTAAATTTAAGTTTTGTATAGACTTAGTGTATGTTGTGTTCTTTGGGGTCCGTAGCTGGGGCAGAACAGAGATGAATGGAAAACAGCATTCAACTGCCCCCTAGGGAGCTTCCAATTCAAAGTAATGCTTTTTGACTACAGGGCCCCCTGGTAGTGTTTATGCAGTTAATAGATGAGATGCTGTATTAGCACCTCTATAAGGGGGTCCTGGTCTACCTTAACAACATCCTCATTTACACCGAGACCATGGAGGACCACATACCCCTAGTCCGCCAAGTACTGGAAAAACTTCTCGCGGCAAACCTGTATGTCAAGCTGTCAAAATGCGAATTTCACCACGCACATCTAGACTACCTGGACTACCGAATGTCAAATGAGGGCATAGAGAGGGACCCAGCCAAGGTATAAGCCATCTTAGGCTGGCAACCTCCTCGCACCCGCAGACAGCTACAAAGCGTCCTAGGATTCGCAAACTTTTACAGGCAATCCATCCCTGCCTTCGCAAAGATTGCCAAACTCATGACAGACCTCCTAAAGACAGGGGGCCAGAGACGAAGCCCTGCCCAGGACAACCCCTACAGTGGGACCTAACCTGCCAAAAGGCATTCGAAACACTAAAAGAATTTTTTGCAAAGGAACAAGTGATGAAGCATCCTGACCCTGAACAACCCTTTCTAATCCAAGCAGACGCCAGCGACATGGCAGTGGGAGCAGTGCTACTCCAAAGAAATAGCCAAGGAAAATTACAGCCCTGTGCCTACACCTCCTGTAAAGTCACCAACACAGAAAGATGATGGGCTGCATGGGAAAAAGAGGCTTTTGTGGTAAAATAGGCACTGCTAGCCTGGCACCACCTACTGGAAGGGAGGGAGAATCTGTTTGAAGTCTCGACTGACCACAAAAATCTGGAGGCCCTTAGGACCCTGGGGAAACTATCGCCCAAACAAGTCCACTAGGCTCAATACTTCAACCAATTCAATTTCATGCTAAAACACATCCCCGGGAGGGGGGTGGGAGAGGAATTTCCTAGCTGACGCCCTCTCCCACATGTCCCAGTACAAATGCGAATGGGAGGAGATAGTAGACACCATCATCCCCCTTGTCCAAACAGCAGTCCAAGTGACCACCAGATGACGATGCAACCGACAAGACCGATCCACAAGCGATCTAATCGCGAAATTCAAAATCGAACTGCTAGCAGACCCCTGGTTTCGTGACAACCAACACATCTTGAGAAAAAGGTATGACCTAGCATGGAAGGGGACGAAAGTCTATGTCCCAGTGTCCCTATACACCTTAATCCTCAAAAGGAGCCATGACATCAAATCGGTGGGCCATTTTGGGTTCCTAAACACTTTACACTTAGCACGGAAGCAATTCTGGTGGCCCGGCATGAAAAAAGATGTGGGCAGTTATGTGAAAAGTTGTACCATCTGCGCCACTATGAAAAAATGACTAGGAACCACCACCACCCAGACTGCTGCAACCGGTGGCAGAGCCAACGAGGCCATGGGAGGAAATAGCAATAGACTTTATAGTGGAGTTGCCAAACAGCGGGGGGGGGGGGGGGGGAACACGGTTATCTGGATGGAGATTGACTTATTCTCCAAGCAGGCACACTTCATACTCTGCACCGGACTACCCTCAGCCCACCAATTAGTCAATTGTTCTTGAAGCACATCTACCACCTGCATGGAGTACCATGAAGAATCATTTCAGACAAAGGGGTCCAGTTCATGGCTAAGTTCTGGAGGGAGTTCCTGCGGTCTATTGGGTAATCCCAGGGCCTTAGCTCAGCTTTTCATCTGGCTACCAATGGGTGGGGGGAGAACATTTGAATGCCATGGTAGAGCAGTACCTGAGGTGTTACGTAAGAACTATCAGCAGTCCAATTGGGTGGACCTCTTGCCTTTCACTGAGGTTGCATACAATAATGTTGTTCACAGTAGCATGGGACTAACTCTGTTCAAAGTAGTGACCAGCATGGACTTCATCCCAATGCCAAAATACCCAAGGGATTCCTCCCTCCCCAATCAGCTTGACAGACTGGCTGTCGACAAACACCGAGCCCCACAATGACCATTCCAACTGGGGGAAAAGGTCTACCTCTCCACAAAATATTTGAGGTTAAATCTCCCCAGTAAGAAGATGGGACCCAAGTTCATGGGGCCATTCCCCATTGTGAAGATTATCAACCCAGTCACAGTGCAATTAAAATTGTCCCGACTGCTAGGGAAGGTACACCCAGTATTCCATAGCAGCCTCTTAAAACCCGTGGTTGGGTCAACCCTGAGACCACTACCCGGTGAGCCCCCGTGCCCAGTGGTTATAGGGAGCCAAAGCCATTAGAAAGTGCAATGAAACCTCGACTCGAGGTGGCATAGGAGACAGCTCCAATACATAATCAAATGGAAGGGCTACCTCTTATCAGAGGCGTCTTGGGTAAGAGTAGAAACATCCAAGCTGACCACCTCATAGCTAAATTCCAAACAAGCCGGGGGGAGGGGGTTTGCACACCTAAAATCTATACCTGTACTCAAACTGTCTTTGCTTTGCACAAGTCGCCTTCAAGAAGTGAGGGAAGTCAAATGTCAATTTGCGAAGCATCTCTGACCTGCTCTCAAGTTGCCATGGGCAAGGGGGATGGGGAATCGAACCTCGCAGCTTCATCAAGTAACTTGCATTTCAGTCAAAACAATGCACATTCCAGCAGGCAACATCAACATTATCTCCACGGGAACCCACAGTGGCCAGAAGGAATGATTTCTACAACCCATGAAATTGCTTCATTGGGGAATGTGACTGATGACACATATTGGGGGGATGGGGAAACAGGGTCATAGCCAAAACGCGAATTGAGGTCAGAGTTGGCTCCATTTGGTCTGTGCTGACATGAAGCTCCTAATAAATTACTGGATTTCCTTTGAAGCTTTGCCTAAGGCTCATTATTTAATTAGGGCATTGGTCGGAACCCTGACACCAGCATCCCAACAAATTGTTGATTTTTAATCTCTGAACTCATACAAGAAAATAGTCAAATTGATGAAACCATTTATAATTCATTTATCTTTTTAAAATTGGTTTATTAACAGCATAATGAAACTATATAACAAAACACATGTTTTATGGTAAAATAATCTGCAGCAGATGAAATTTCCACCTGATATATTTACCAAAGATTATTTTTATTAGCTTAAAAATCATCTAATATAGGTCTGTTTGTAACAAAACAATTATTGCATGCTTTATTTTCTGGGACTATATTTTAATATTCTAAAGCACTTTCATACATTATGTTATATATAATCCTGTATATAGAGGCATCTCATAATGATTTTTTTAGTTTAGTACATTTTTGGAAAATTAGAGCCACCTTAGGATTTTTACATTGTAGAAGGAAGAATTCCATGTGATACCAGTACAAGTTCATGATGTAGCAGGAGTGTCAAACTGGCGGCCCACGGGCCGGATGAATCACGTGCAGGCCACACTTACTCCAGCTCCATGAAGGGGAAAAAAGTCACAATATGTCACATGACAGCAATGTGACGCCATGAGCTTGACACCCGTGATGTACAGTATATCTAAGTTATCTGGAACTTTTATATGCATAATGGTTCAGTTCATCCAGAGAAGCACCTAAAGAATTATACTGTGTTTGGATCAGTTGTTTAACTGTCAGTTAGTAAGGATGGGATCTCACCATTCCTCTACTCTGATACTAAGCACAGGAGCCCCCCAGCGTTGTGTGCTAAGCCCTTTCTTTTATTCCTTGTACACACATGACTGCACCCCATTGTATAACACCAACGCAATTATTAAATTTGCGGATGACAGAACAGTGGTGGGGCTCATTAATAAGAACAATGAGTCTGCTTACAGGAAGGAAGTACAAGGGCTGACATTGTGGTGTAATGAAAATAATCTCACACTTAACACCTCAAAAACTAAAGAATTTATAATTGACTTCAGGAGGAAAAGAGATGTACATCTACCATTGTACATAAATGGTGAGGAGGTGGAGAGGGTGGGTAGTTTTAAATTTCTGGGCATTTATATCTCGGAGGACCTCTCATGGACTATGAATGCTAACATGCTTGTGAAGAAGGCACAGAAGAGGCTGTACTTCTGAGAATGCTCAGGAAGATATATCTATCTCAGCATCTACTTCTGTCCTATCGCAGCACCATTGAGAGTGTCCTGACATACGGCATTCATGCATGGTACGGGAGCAGCTCTGTAGCAGACAAAAAAGCTCTACAGAGAATCATTAAAACTGCCCAGAATATCATCGGACTTCAGCTACCAGCCCTGGACGACATCTTCGAATCTCGCTGTTTGAGAAAGTTGCATAACATTCTCAGAGACTCTTCCCATCCTGCGTACATTCTTTTGGGACTGTTGCCTTCTAGCAGAAGATACAGAACAATTAAAACTTGGACCACACGTTTTCTGAATAGTTTTTATCCCAGGGCTATAATTGCACTCAACAATGAACTAAAGGGCCACCATCAGTGAGCTGTTGGACAGTATTACTTGGTCTGTTATGTGGATGTTTGGGTGGTTTAGGGGTGGAGAATTGCGGTGGGTGGGAGTGTGTTTGGGGATTATTATGTGTGTTGGACCTGGTCTTTGGGTGTTAAGTGAATTTCGTTGTATGGGTATACTGTGTATACACGTAGAATGACAATAAAGTTATTTATTTATTCATACTTAAAAACTCAAGATTGCTATATACATTTTAAACTGTGCAACCTCAACAGCGTTTTTGCAGCAGGTCCTCTTGGCTTTATTTTATTTTATCAATTTTTAGTATACTAATTGGAGCCTTTTTATTTAAATAATTTTTTCAGAGACAATAACAGAGTAGATCACAACACAGACAAAGTTTTGGCTGATAAGGACTAATAAGGCATGGGGAAAAGAAAGTAGCGCCATGGCACCAGCCCGGGATCTCTCCCACCAATGAAGAATGCAAAACAACCAAAAATTGACAAGCACTTTGCTGACAAGAGATTTGTAAGTAAAAATACCCCCCCCCCCTTCATTTCCAATGATCTGGAGAGGTTAGAATGGGACCGGCAAAGAGATTTGATAAAACAGCAGATACTAGACTTTCCCGATCTGGGGGGAGGGGATCTGGGGGGAGGGGATCAAAATGACAACCAGCTGTTTTCACAAACAATGAGTCCAGCTACAGACTGTATGGAGACCAAGATAAAGTCTAAAAAGTTTAACAACAAACTAATCCAGAGTGTGGAGAGATTACCGTGGGAGAATACAACAGAGTTTATGGCAAAACAATGCCTTCTTACAGCACAAACAGTTGTTTCAATATTTGAACAACTAATAACCATTCAACATGATGCAGAGACACTGAAAAAAGATAGCTGTTTTTCTGCAAGCACAACATCAGGCTACAGGCACCCCCACTAAAGTCCATACAGCAGACTTGGGTAAATCCCATATTCAAGATAAGGAAGAGGAAAAAGAGCAAAGACCCAGGGAAACAGTTAAAGAGCCTGCCAAAAAGTGGCAGCCTACTCGGAAAAAGAGTCCTTCTCCACACAAGGCATCAAGAGGAGGAGGTATTAATAGAGAAGTTTCACTGAAAGATAGTAAAGCCTCTCCCCTACAATTACAGCAATCACATTGCTCACTACAAACACATCAGGTTGCACTTAGAATTCATATGAACAGAATTAATCATGGACACTGGATTACCAAGAGTGCTATAATAAATTCCCTAAACCAGCTTCTTCACTGTCACTGGGGGCAGATTCATCTCCGTGCTGCGGAGTGGCTTCCTGAGGCCCCAAATTGGAAGCGAATTCTTCTGTCTTTCAAACAGCCAACCATACCACTGATGCTATTCAAGATGAAGGCACATCTAGCCTCCTTTCAAATCTTTCCCATCAGAGTTTTCTGTGAGGAAAGGGTTAAACCCTTAATTGTTAACATGCGAGCTCCCAAAGTTGCTGTCTCTTCCGCATTCTCAACCTTGGAAAAGAGAGAGGAAGAAAGTGGGAGTAAGCCAGCCTTGTCCAGCGAAGGTGTACTTAACAGCACAGAAAGAGGTCTCATTAATGCTTTTGGCGCTCTCCCAGGAAAGAACAAGATAACATACTATTCAAGTTAGAAAATTAAAAAAAATCCTTATTGGTGATAATCGACACAGGTGAACCGCTTATTGATCTGGTTTCCCCTATAATTGAGCCTCTTACTTCTCCCCCAGGGGGCAAGGATTTGCATAAATATGAGAGCATGGAAAACAGAAGTCAAGACACACAGGAGCCATTACAGGCCCCAGTAGAGAAGGAGATGTTAGCATCCTTATGTGATTATCCTATGATACCTTTAGCATCACATCAAGAAATTGAGAGAGGACCCACATCAGCGTCATCAGCTCAAAGCCGAATGGAGCACGACCAAATAGCCCCCTGCTCTACACCTAGAGAAGAGGCATCGGAATGGCAAACCTTGTTAGCTGGTGCTAAATCCTTACCCTGAACAATTTTACCAGGAGTCGACACAGAATTTAGATGGGGCACCCCTCCTTTTAGAGAAGGCCAATTTCGTGCGTGACGACACCTCAATTCATTGCAACAACCATATAACTTCCCTTGGTTTAAATCGAATTTCCTGATGAGTTGCGATGAGCTGCGAAAGAGGATCCCCTCTCCATCATAACGGGTTGGACTTATTGGGGGGGGGGGGGAACTTAAACGCTAGGATGGACCCAAATGATCAAGCATTATTTAATCAATTTAAGATCCATTATGATGAGAATGTACTAGGAGAACCTCTGCATCCCAGACAATTTAAAGACACTAAGGCAAATCGGGCAGGGTTTGAAGTACCATAAGTTTGAAGGACCATACTTAGAGGAGTTTGAAACTTTAATTTCAAATTTGAAATCGGTTCTCACTAACAGAATACTAGCTCACTCCAAAAAGCCGGTTTTAAAGAACAAAAAATGGTTTGATAGAGATTGCGTGCAATTAAAAAGGATATATAATAAGGAGTACAGAAGAAGTAAAAATGACCCTTCTGAGGATCACACTCACTTCTTAAAACAGTTGAAGGCACAATATAAGACCCTCCTAAAAGAAAAGAAAAGTGCGGCTTTGAAGGAGTCTTGGCAGAGACTAATTACATCAGTCAGGACAAAAAATACATCTCTTTTTTGGTACATCACCCGAGGATTGGGGAAATCCTCCCTACCCCCAACTAATCAGGTACTGATTCAGGCCTGGGAAGAATATTTTAGAGAGTTATATACAAACGCCGACTATGTAATTAAGGAGAGCCAAATTAGTTTGGACCAAACTGTTTACTGGCCCTCTGTTACACCAGAAGAGATATCCCGGTTGATCGGAGCCCTCAAGGCTAATAAGGCACCTGGTGCTGATAATGTCCTCCCAGAAATAATCAAAAAGAACTCCAGTTGGTGGGCCCCACTTTTAGCATCTCTGTTTACATTTATAGATAAAACGTGCCGTATGCCAAGAGATTGGGGATTAGCAATTATTATACCAATCTATAAAAAGGGTAATAGAAATGATCCAGGAAATTATAGATCCATTAGTCTTCTGAGTGTTATTAGTAAATTGTATGCTAAACACCTAAACTATAAATACCAGGATTGGCTACTTTCAGGGGGGATAATCAAAGATAAACAAGCTGGCTTTAGAGAAGGAAGATCTATGGTGGATCATCTCCTGATACTTCACCACATATACACAAAAATATACGTACAAAAAAAAATCCTCTCTCTACGTGGCCTTCCTTGATTTTAAGCAGGCCTTTGATTCAATATCCAGGAAAACCCTATGGGAGAAATTAAAATGCATTACAATTGATAAACGATTGTTCCTCATACAAAAATTGTATGCCAATTCCACCTTGAAAGTGAGGTGTAATCCTCAAGGGACTTTAACTAGCCCAGTAAGGGTTCAAAAAGGGGCATGGCAGGGCTGCATCTTGTCCCCCTCTCTTTTTAACTTCTATATTAACCCCCTGATTGATCACTAACAGAACCCTGACCTACATCCTCCTAACATAGCACAATGCAAAATCCCGACGATGCTGCTTTCATTTCACAAACGCCCATAGGACTGAAGAGAGCAATTAGGGCAACACTTGGCTTCTGTAGACAGAACAAGTTGGTCCTTAACTTTGATAAATCAAAAATTTTAGTTTTTGCCAAAAGACCCAGACAATACTCATGGAAAATTGAAGGACACAGATTGGAAGAGGAAGAGGTTAGGACATTTAGATATCTTGGGGTGGTCTTCCACTCACAAGGGACATGGATGGCACACCTGGAGCAAACATTGCAAGCAGCCAATAGGTCCTCAAATGCAATTAAACACTTCTTTTATACAGGCAGAGGTCAATTAGTACTTGCTGCCTTAAAACTTTTTGAGGCCAAAACATTGGCTCAAATTCTTTTTTTTTTATAAGAAAAGTTTTTATTGGTTAAAAATATACCATATTATAGTTTACAATATGTTGAATTTTCAATATCTTTATAAAAAAGATATTTAAATTATTATTTTCTCTTTTTTAAATTCTCACACAACAGACGTTATTATGTTAAGTCAAAACAAACAACCGGATTATATAAAAGTTATATAAACAAAAAAAGCCAATAGCCAAAATATTATACAAAGTACAATGAAAAGGAAGAGTAAAAAGAGATATCAAAAAAAAAAACAACATTAGATAATAGATTCCCCTCCTTTCTTCATTTCCTAGCTCTAACTCTTAGAACCATGGCCTGGCCTCCCCCCTCCTCCCGGGCCGCCACAGCCCCGCCCGCCCCCGCTCCTTGTTCATCTAATACTTCCCCCTCTTCAGCTCCTGTATCTTCTCCCTCTAGGAAGGACTTATGCTGCTCAAAAAAGGCCTTAGCCTCCGCTACGTTATTAATTTTCTTCCTACTGTCCTTCCAGAAAATCATCAAACCCTCCGGAATCAACCACCTAAAGCCTACTCCCTTAAGGTACAACTTGTTTGATAAAAAATAATATTTTCTCCTTAATTCTCGTACCTGTCTGGGAATCTGCTTTAGGATGGTGACCTCCTTGCCCCTGTACACCAGCGCCCCCAGTCTTTGTTTTCTCAATATCTCATCTCTCAGTTCCCTTCTTACAAATTTAATATGGACCTCTCTTGGGACACTATGTAAAATTGCAAATTGTGAGTTTACTCTATACACCAGATCCACATCCCTTCCAGTAGACTCCAAATCTCTTTCAAGAAATTCACCCAACATTTTGACCATCACTTCTCTCAAGTTTTCCTGGTCGAGTTGTTCCACGTTTTGAAACCTGAGAAAATAAGACATCTTATCCAATTGTAAAGTTAGCATTGCATTTCCTCTCCCTTCTTCCACCCGCTGGAGTGCCCGTACCTCCCCCTCCAGACCCCCCATCTTCTTGTTTTGCTCTGCCAGCTGTTGAACATCATTTAAATCTTTTTTCATAAGTGTCATTTCAGATTTAATTTCAGATAATCCTTTTTGTAATTCATCCAATTTATCCAATTTCTGATCCAATTTTGCCAGTCTTTCCAAAATTTTTTCCATGTCAGCTGCTGTTGTTTTGTGGCCCTTGGCCATCTTGCAATGATAGAAGATGAAAAATCCCAAAAAGCAAGCCTCCAGGAAAGAAAGAGGGATTGACAGTCAGTGTAATTTTTCCAATATCCACCAGTGGGCGCTCACAGGAGCAACGAGTCCGGAGTACAGAGTAGGTCAAACAGGAAGCTAGAGGTGGGTAATGTCTTCAGTCGTAAATAAAGAAGCAGGAAGTCGGACCGCCGCCATAGCTCTCCACCGGGAAGAGAGGCCACCAGACCTCTTTAACAAATTCCGATTCAACCATCCTCAAAAAAAAGTCAGCAAAGGAAGGGGTTTTTTTTCCATCTCTTTCCCCCTACTTCTCAACCAGGGCACCCCTCCAGCTACAAGGGGGGGGGGGGAAACTCCAACCCCCCCCTCTCACCTCCAGGATGCCCCGTCAGCTCTCTGCTCCCTGCAGCCAAAACTCCGCCATGCCTCCTCAACTCTCCGGTCGACCAGCTCCCAGTCCGCTGTGTCTTGCAGGTAAGCGCCGGTCCCCTTAGGCGCTGTGGCGCCTCAGCGGCCCCAGAGAAGGCCGCCGATCGCCTCCCTCCCCTGCTGGAGCCTTGGGCGCGCCAGCATCGGCCTCCCGGCCCCTGGATGTGAGGCAGGGGACCCCTGGCGAGCCGCCCTCAAACGGCAAACACCCCAATCTTAGGGCGTTTGGCCCATAGGGCCTCCAGATGGGGGGGATCGGACACTGGGGCCAGAGCTAGCCCGATCAGTGTCCGTCGCCTCTGGGACTGGAACCGGAAGTCCCGGCTCAAATTCTTTATGGGGCACAAACAGGAATCGTTGCAAAGAAAAACTTACTAGAAACTATACAAACCAAATTCCTGCAAGCCATCTTAGCTGCACCCAAAGGTACTCTAAATGCCCAGCTAAGAATTGAGATAGGTATGCCTCAAATTCAGGTAAGAGCCTGGAAGATGACGATCATTTATTGGCTAAAAATTCATTTCTTTCCAGAGGGACTGTCCCCGCTAGTGCTGACTGACAACTTCCCCTCCCCCTGGAAACAGACGATAGATCACAACCTGGGCTCTTATGGGCTGTCATCGATATTCTTAATGTCCCTTGGCTTTGACAAAGCAAATGGTAATTGATAGAATGAAGGACATGGAGTTCCAAGAAGAACTAAATAGGTTGCTTCTCCACAGTAGGGACAGAATCAAGCAGGGTGTGTGGGAATCAGCAAGAGATCTAAATGATCTGATCTTCCCAAAACAAAGAATAGCTTTCTTCAGAGCCAGATTTAATATTTTCCCCTCAGCACTTCTCCAGGATAGGTACAAGAGAACACCAATAGCAGAATGGGTATGCATATGTGGAAAAGGAGAAGTCGAAGATATCTCACATGTTTTATTGTACTGTGAGTTATACAGACTATGTAGGTCAATATACATTCTCCCCTTACTAGAGAGATTACCAGGGAGAACAGACGACTTTTATGTAGGCTTTCTCCTCCAAGACTCAAATCTGCTACCACGTGGGCAATGGCAAAATTCTGTGTCGCTGCAATGTCCACAAGAAAAAAACTGGTTACAGAATTATAGATGTCAACTGGTGCCAATTTTTTGGAGATATCTATAACAATTATTGGAAAAATACATTTACTCACATACTTATCGGCTCTCCACTCATGTAAATTAGGGAGTGACCCTAACGGTTTGAGATTATGTAGTTTCATAATAGAGATGTTATTATTCATGATTAATGTCAGTATTATTTTTAATTTATTGTATTTATTGCTGGTCGATGACCGTAATAAAGTTTGTATTCATTCATTATTCTTATAATTTAGTAAAAGGTCTGGACTTTTTGTATATTTTTGTCATTCAATATAGTGGGAAACCTCAACGAAAGCCCACAGTAATAAAATAAACTTGCAACATTACTGTAACTTCCGAGAACAAATTGATCAGTCCCAATTATTGAGCCATTGTTCAAATCTTATTCAGATTTTCAACTTTCTGAAATCATTATTTTTACACGCATATATGTGGCCTTCTTCCTTCTTTTTTAGTTGTTGTGGTAGATGGATCAATTTAAGAAATAACCAGAAAGTCACAATTCATAGAAAAATATCTTGCAATCTTTTACAGAATTACTTCAGCCAGCACCAGACTGTAGTCAGAAAGCACATAATGCAGCAACTTCATTAAAATGAAGCAGGCTTATATTTTGTATTGGTGCCTGGATGTACTCTCATTTGAGTATATTGAGACAGGATAACCATGTACTAAACAAGCAAACCAACGGATAGGTCAAACCAAAACAATTATGCCCCTAACAAAGACATGACAGCATTTAATTTAACACTTACAAACAGGAAGTAAACTAAAGTTGCACTTTATTTATGATACTTTCCAGTAGATTAGGAATGGGCAAGCTGTGGCCTAAATTTTGGGAAAGAACATGAAACTTCTGAAGTTCATGTCATCAATATTTGGTAACAAACAAACCAGTGAACAATGAATGACAGGGCTGCATTTTCCTGGTTTCTGGTATGAAGCAAAGGCAAACTGGCTCAATTAGGAAAGTTAAAGGAAAAATTCAAAATGAAAAAAAAAATCTTATTAATGCTCCTTGTAATGAGATTATTACATTACTACCCTGTCCCAAATAATACTAATTTTAAACAATGTACCTCTGGCTCTTGAAAATCTACCTGTCCTTGACAAGAAATTTCTATGGAAAATATGAATATTTTAAGAATGGTTAAATAAATTTTTTTTAACAAAAATTACAGAGAATCAGAAATGGATGATGAATGGACCTATAACAATAAGTGAAGTTCACAAAACTATATAAAAAATGAGAGGTGCCTAGACCAGATGGTTACTGACTTTTTATTATAAATTCTTTGAGGATGAACAAAATAGGATGAGTTCTACTTTATAGATGGGAAAGATGCCAAAGAACTGGATGGATGGGTTCTTTAAAGTCTCTTGGAGTGTCAGCCTCCGCCTTTACTGCTTTGGCTGCCATAGTAACGGGAGGGGGAAGAGCTAGGGACCATGGGGGGGGGGGGGAGCAAGCAGGAGGGGGAATACGAAAGTTAAGGAGAAACGAAAGCGAATCTTTGAAGTTGGTATCGGGTCAACTGTCGTGGCATTCCTGATTGATGACGCTGCCAGACGTGCTTCCACCTGACCTCTGAGAGACCTTTGGATTGGTTGATTTACGATGGACAGTGGGAGGGGATGCTTTCTATATGCACTTTTCGCGCCTATTGCCTTTAGTTCCAGCTTTCCTTGGTTGCGATCACTTCATTTTCTAGTAAAAGTACCTTTCTCTATAAACAATGGAGTCTGGGTCTTTCTTTCCTGGATTTTGAAGGAAGCACACCTGACATTAAGCTGGAACTCAAACTCCAGCCATCCCGGATAAATACCGAGGGGGCTGAAACCAAATTATGTCTGACCAGGAGGGTGAAGAAGAACAGATGGGAGCGTTTGGCTCTACCACAACCTCACTTCAAGTAGAAAAGGAGGCGGCAGAATGGTTAGAAAAAGTTCGGCTGAGAGAGGAATCTGAGGAAGCTCGGTGGTCCAGAGGAGTAGGAAGATTGCCAGACCTGGGAAGGACCCCCTCGGGAGTAACCAGCTCCAGACCCCGTAAAGGAGAGGCAGTGTGGCTGCAAGAGCAACAGGAAAGCCTCATGATGGAGCAAGCTTTACAACTCCTCTGTGATGTTGAAGAGAGCCGGAAAAGCCGTGAGTCTTATGGGTTCCCTGTGGGGAAGGGAGGAGACTACCCCAGGAGGATCCAGAAGAGGCAGCCTGTCGGGGAGAAGAAGAGGAAGGTGGAGAAGAAACATCTCAAGCCTCTGGAGCCCAAATGAGGGATGCAGCAGCCCAGGGACCCCCAGCCTTGCCGGCCCCATCCTGCAGGTGCAAAAAACCAAAAATTCCCCCCCTAAACGGAAAATATGATGGGAATCCGAAGACCTTGGGGGTCTTCCTGACCCAAGTATAAAACCACATGCAGGACTGGGGGGAGGACTACCCATCAGATGCAGCACGAGTGAGATGCGTCACTAACGTCTTAGAAGGGGTAGCAGCTGACTGGATGGTGGTCCTCCACAATAATAACTCCCCTCTGCTGAGAAATTACAACCAGTTTATGGGGGCCCTGAGGAGGCGGTTTGAAGACCATCTAGCTGAGCGGAAGGCGAGACTCAGAATGAAGGGTATCGAGCAGGGCCGGAGATCAGTGGCAGAATACACCCAAGAGTTTCGCGAGCTGGCACCCTACATAAAGGATGGTCAGAAATGGCCCTACTGGAGAGTTTCAAGGATGGGCTGAATGAGGAAATATATAAAGACTGCAGAGCCCGGGGGGTCCCCGACGACTTGCAGAGTTGGTACGTAGTAGCTGAAGATGTGGAGATCGAGCTGGCCTGAAGCCGACTCCGAGGAGGCCCGTGTGAGATACGTCTTCTTCCTTCTGCAAAGGAGCGCCCAAGACAGCCGGGGGGGGGGGAGTGGAATTCAAACCTAAATCGAAGCCCTTCACATGTTTCAAATGTGGAAAGGAAGGCCATCGAGCCGCTGAATGCTTCTCCAAGCCAGTGCCAAAATCCACCGGCTCAGAACCCAAGAAGGCTGACAAAGCATCCGCAAAAGCTCGTGCAACCGCCCTGAAAGGAAAAGTCGTTGAGTTCGCTCCCCGTAACCAGGGTGAGTTGGGAACTCCGACCACCGCAGACGACAGCAGGACAGACTCTGACTCCGATGATCTGGTGAGTCATACAGAAGACCCCGTTTATCCCCATAGAAATAAGGGTGCCATCTACAGGGACACATGCACAGATATTAGCCTTATTAGACTCTGGGTGCACCAGGTGCATAATTAGCCCGAAGGTGGTAGAGAAAATGGGCTTCAGGCTAAAAACGCTAAAAACACTAAAAACACCCATTGCGTTCTGTCAGTTGGACGGATCGTTTGCAGGAGGGGGCCCAGCCAGCTTTATGACTGAACCCATTGAAATGCGGCTGGGGGATCACATAGAGACTCTCAGATTTATTGTGGCCCCTGGCATGGAACGATCCCTCATACTTGGACTGCCCTGGCTCTGCAGATGGAATCCATGGGTGAACTGGAAGACGGGGGTCTTGCATATTCACACCGGAAAATCGAGATTAGAGAGGGAAGAAGTCCCCCTGGAGGACAGAATAAAACCCGAAAGGGCGGAAGTGGCAATAGGCCACATCAAAGGGGAGGAGAAGATTCCAAAGGAATACTGGGATCTCCGTGAAGTTTTTAGTGAAAGGGCCTCAGATGTGCTACCTCCCCACCGAGCTACGGACTGTACCATTGAAATGCTCCCCGGGGTGAAGCTCCCTAAGCCAAAAATCTATCCCATAACCCCCCCGAGAACTAGGGGAATTGCGAAACTTCATTGATAAAAACCTAGAACGGGGGTTCCAACCAGCCAGACCAAGGGTGGCGGCGCCGGTATTGTTCCAGGAAAAGAAAGATGGCTCCCTTCGTTTGGTAGTTGATTATAGGAACCTCAATGCCATTTGCGTGGAAAACGTTTACCCCCTGCCGCTCATGAAGGACATGCTAGTGCATTTAGGGAAGGGAAAAGTCTTCACCAAACTTGACTTACGAGAGGCATACTACTGAGTGAGAATTAAAGAGGGGGACGAATGGAAAACAGTGTTTAATTGCCCACTGGGATGCTTCCAATTTAGAGTGCTCCCTTTTGGATTACAGGGAGCCCCTGCTGTGTTCATGCAATTGATTAACGAAGTACTGCATGAGCACCTATATAAGGGGGTGCTGGTCTACCTGGATGACATTCTTATCTACTCCGAGAACTTGGACGATCACGTGAAATTGGTGCGAACTGTCCTGAAAAAACTCAGGGATGCTGAGCTATATGCCAAACTTTCAAAGTGTGAGTTCCAGCAAAGCAAAATTGACTGTCTTGGGTATCGCATATCGCAAGAGGGAATAGAGATGGACCCTGGAAAGGTTCGGGCTGTATTGGAATGGGCCGCACCACACACCTGCAAACAACTACAGAGTTTCCTGGGATTTGCTAACTTCTATAGATAATTTATCCCCTCATTTGCCAAAATCGCGCTGCCAATAACAAATCTTTTTGAAAACAAAAGGTGAAGTAAAACCAAAGCCCTCATGGCCCCTTGAATGGACTATGGACTGTCAGGCAGCATTCGAAAAGTTGAAACGGCTGTTTGCTGCTGAACCAGTCCTCAAACATCCGAACATGGAAGAATCTTTTGTAGTACAGGCTGACGCAAGCGACGTGGCCGTGGGAGCAGTACTTCTACAAACTAATGCAGAAGGGAAATTACAACCCTGTCCTTACACGTCCCGTAAATTGTCAGAAACTGAAAGAAGATGGGCATATGGGAAAAGGAAGCTTTTGCAGTGCGATGGGCATTGTTAATGTGGAGACAATTCCTGGAAGGAGCAAAGCATCCTTTTGAGGTTGGGACTGACCATAAAAACCTAGAGGCATTGAAAACACTGCATAAGTTGTCACCCAAACAAGTTCGTTGGGCCCAGCACTTCAACCGGTTTAATTTCACTCTACGCTACCTTCCTGGTGGAAAGAACTTCATGGCGGATGCACTTTCCAGATTGCCTCAATGCAACAGCACCAAGGTGGAAGTGGTTCGACCCATCATCCCTTTGACACAGCTAGCAGCACCGGTGACTACCAGGGCACAGGCAAAGACCGATCCAAGCCTCTCGGGCAATTTACTTCAGAGACTACGAGAAGTAAAACTGACGAGTGGTTTCAAAACCACTCGAATGAATGCACCCTCCGTGATGGACTAGCTTGGATTGGGGCCAAGCTGTATGTTCCTGCCAGTTTAAAAGTAATAGTGTTGCAGTATGCTCATGACGCCAAGGAGGCGGGGCACTTTGGATTTGTTAAAACTTTACATCTTGTTAAAAGACAATTTTGGTGGCCTGCGCTCAAAAAGGACATAGAGGCATATGTAGCTAGCTGTCCAGTGTGTGCCTCAGCTAAGAGACCTCCAGGAAAGCCACCTGGTTTACTTCAGAGTGTGGCAAGGCCGAATGCCCCTTGGAAAGAGATATCCATGGATTTTATTGTTGACCTACCAGACAGTGAGGGGTGCACGGTTATTTGGGCAGTAACAGATTTGTTTTCCAAACAAGTGCATTTCATCCCCTGTTCTAAAATCCCTTCAGCTAAAACCCTTGCAAAATTGTTTATTCATCATATTTACCGATTACATAGAGCTCCAAAACGCATAATCTCAGACGGGTGTGCAATTTACTTCCAACTTTTGGAAGGAGTTTTTAAAATTGATAGGCTCTGCCCAGGGGTTAAGCTCCGCCCACCATCCTCAGACAAATGGGGCTTGTGAGAGAACCAATGCCGTGTTAGAACAATACCTGAGATGTTACGTAAACTACCAGCAAGACAACTGGGTGGACCTATTGCCATTTGCGGAGGTGGCATATAATAACTCCATACATAGCAGTACCGGATTCACTCCGTTTAAGGTAGCATTTGGCCAAGAGTTTGTACCAATCCCTGAATTACCACAGGATGACCCACAGAACCCCTCTTTGATTGAGTGGATCGAACAGCTACAGGGTACTTGGGCTGTAACCTGAAAAGCTTTAGATGACGCACACCAAGCAAATAAAACCCCAGCTGACAAAAAAAAAGTGTCCGGCACATGTGTATAAAGTGGGTGACCGGGTTTACCTTTCCACCAGGTATCTACAGACTTCCCAGAAATCAAAAAAGCTCGGACCCAAGTATGTGGGTCCTTTCCCAATCACTAGACTTATTAACCCAGTCACAGTTGAATTGGAATTGCCAAAAACTTTGAGACGAATCCACCCTGTGTTTCATGTTAGCTTGCTGAAACCAGAACACTCGTCCCCTTTGCGTCCGGACCAGGGTTCTCCTCTGATCCCTATTCTGATAGAAGGGGAACAACATTTTCAGGTTAAAGAAATTTTAGACTCTAGAAAGCACCACGGTAAGGTGCAATACCTGGTGGTCTGGAAACATTTCCCATTATCTCAAGCTGAATGGGTGAATAAACGTGATGTTTGGGCGCCAAAGAAAGTACAATTGTTTCATACCAAGTATCCTGATAAACCCTGATTTGTGTGTTGTGTTGTTTTCTCTTTCCCTGCTTAGGACTAACGTCTCTTCTGCAGAGGGGCCGAATATCAGCCTCCGCCTTTACTGCTTTGGCTGCCATAGTAATGGGAGGGGGGAGAGCTAGGGACCACGGGGGTGTGTGTGTGTGGGAGCAAGCAGGAGGGGGGATACAAAAGTTAAGGAGAAACGAAAGCGAATCTTTGAAGTTGGTATCTGGTCAACTGTCGTGGCATTCCTGATTGATGACGCTGCCAGACGTGTTTCCACCTGACCTCTGAGAGACCTTTGGATTGGATGATTTATGATGGACAGTGGGAGGGGATGCTTTCTATATGCACTTTTCGCGCCTATTGCCTTTAGTTCCAGCTTTCCTTGGTTGCGATCACTTCATTTTCTAGTAAAAGTACCTTTCTCTATAAACAATGGAGTCTGGGTCTTTCTTTACCGGATTTTGAAGGAAGCAATCCTTCAAGGAGACCCATCGATATCTCTGCAGTCTGGGGGTCCTAAGTGACCTAAGTCATCCTGAAGGGACGACAAACAAGAGGAGCACAGATTGGTCAGCATAGGGGGATTGTAAACTCCCTGGCTAAACCAGAAGAAGCTCCTCAAATGGACAGCTCTGAAAACGACCATAGAAGTTGCTTGGAAGCTGGGGGCGGCTGTAATTAAAGAGGAAGACAGGAAAACAACATGAGACATCGAGGTGAGAGAGACTCTGATTTTTATAAAAGACTTTTCCCTTTGAATCCAACTGGAAATTAAATAAGAATAGACTGGCTGAGAGTGAGGAGTGAGAGCGGGTGTGTATTCGCTCTCACATCTGGTAATCTGGCAGCGGAGAAGAGACAGTAAAACCCTTTTTCTTTTTATATATATTTTTTCTTTGTGATTGAGAAAAGAAACGTAATTTCTTAAAAATAAGAAATTGGGACTAAATGAATTAATGATTGAGTCCCATTCTATTGAAAAGTTGGAATGGTGGTAATTGACAAAACGAAACTTTGAAGATCGTTCTTAAAAAGCTTAAAAGATTGAAAGTACTGTGTTCTATTGAAAGCTAGTCTGCAGTGCCATCTAGTGGCAGAAGGGAAAAAGACTTGAAAGGAATCTTGACTATAGTTGACCTTGACATTTCGGTAGACTGATAAAGAAAACAGATGTGCAGAGAGAAGATTGGATTTTGGACTTTCCTTTTGGCCTTTAATCTTTTATTATTATTACTCACTGACTGGTGATTGCTTTGAAGTTCCGTGTTTTGATCTTTGCTGGTGGATGAAAGGCACTTTATTTTGTGTTTTGTGTCTTTCATTTTTTATGGAATTTTTTTTCCTGTGTCTTTTTTTTTAAAAAAAGAACTAGATTGACAAGAAATTGGATTAAGACTGGAAGCGTCAGAAGAAAATTTTTCCTTTTTGGTTGTTTGGATTTGTGTTTTTATCTTTTACTTTTGGCAGTTGAATTTTTTTTCTTTTTTTCTCTCTCTGTTGGGGTATTTGGAAATTTGATTTTTGAGGGAGGTGGCTGAGTGGAATTTTTGTTTTTCGTTTTTATTTCATTTCATTTTTATTATTATTATTTTTTTGCTAATCCAACCATTGGGGACGATTAGGCACTTGGATTATAAATATGAAGAAATTTACATCAGCAAATCCCTCATCGACAGAAACACAGAAAACTTGGGAGATGATGGAATTAAGAAATTTTATACAATCGCTTCATGATGACTTAAAACAGGAAATAAAAGAAATGAAAGCCACGATTGGGAAAAATGAAGAGAGAATCCAGAAAGTAGAAGAAAAAGTGAAAATGACAGAAAAGAAAGTTGAGAAATTAAAAGGAAAATTGGTACCAACTGAAAAGACAATTACTCTGTTGGAAATGGAGCATTCTGAGTTTTACTTAAGATTTCAAAACATAGAGGAAGAAAAAGGAGAAAATTTACTTTTTTTTTTTTTTTTTTTTAATTTGATTTATATGCCGCCCTTCTCCGGAGACTCAGGGCGGCTTACAATGCGCTAAGCAATAGCCTTCATACTTTTGTATATTTATACAAAGTCAGCTTATTGCCCCCACAAACTGGGTCCTCAATTTACCTACCTTAGAAAGGATGGAAGGCTGAGTCAACCTTGAGCCTTGGTGAGATTCGAACCTGCAATAATTGCAGGCAGCTGATGTTAATAACAGGGCTTTAGACCACTGTACTATCCAAGGCTCTACTTGAGATGATTGCTGAGATATTATCAGAAGTTTTGGAACAATCTAAGGAAAAGATCTTAAATGAGATTGATGAAGCTTTCAGAATATATACAAGATATGCGATGAGGAACAAACTACCGAGAGAAGTACATGTAAGATTTATGAAGAAGGCAGTGAAAACAGAGATATTACAAGCAGCAAGAAATACAGCACTGAAACAAAAAGATAAAGAAATTGTGGTATTAAGACAAATACCTAGAAGACTTAGAGAACTGAGGAGAGTATCAGTTTCTAATGAAGTTCCTAATACTTAAAGGAGTGAGTTTTAGATGGTTAATACTGGAAGGAATTTTGGTGACATGGCAAGAAGGAAGACATAGACTTGACTCCATTGAAAAAGCAAAACTATTTTATCAACAATTTTGTGGACCACTAGAAGAAGATTTGGGAGCAATAGGAGAGACAAAGCTAAAAGAAGAGAAAAACAAAAATGAAAAAGCAAAGGAAGAAAGAGCCCTAAGAGAAGGAGTGAGACCTAACGATCCAATGGAACAAAGAGACAAGGGAGAAGAAGTCAAAAACTAGTAACAAGTAAAACATGGAAGAAGAAATTAAAGCAATATCTTTAAATGTAAATGGACTGAATGCGACGATAAAAAGAAACAGAACTTTATCTAAATTAAACAGCTTGAAGATAGACATTATATTCCTACAAGAAGTACATATTAAAAAACAACATTTAAAATTATTACAATATCCAAAGTTAAGAGTTCTATTTACATCATTGATACAACAAGCAAAAGAGGAGTGGTGTTGTATATCAAAGAAAAATTAGAACCTAAATTACTTTTTGAGGATGAAGAGGACAGGATTCTGATGGTGGAAATAAAAATGAACTTTAAACAAATACTTTTGATAGCAATATATGAACCAAATGGAAAACAAGAATGTTATCGAAGATTACCCAGAAAATTTTTAGAACTGGACTACGAATATGTATGTATAATGGGTGATTTTAATGCTGTAACAAATGTGGATCTGGACTATAAAATAATGAAGACAAATAAAAAATCCAGGAGAATATTGCCGAGATCTTTTTTTACAATGATAGAAGAGTTGAGAATTCAAGATATTTGGAGACAAAAACACTTGAAAGAAAAACAATATACTTTTTATTCAAATAGACATTTATCGTGGTCAAGGATAGACATGATATGGATGTGAACAGAACTTATAGATAACATACAAGAAATAAATATTGGTTCAAATATTTGGGCGGACCATAGCCCAATGACAATAAAATGGAAAGGAAAGAAGAAAAAGGCAAGATGGACTTTGAATGCAACAATATTAAATGAAAAGGAGTTTCAGCAGTTTATGGAAAAAGAGTTAGAATTTTTCTTCAAAATAAATAAGAAAGAAGATGCTGAAGTAATCTTCAGAACGTATGGGATACAATGAAAAACTATATTAGAGGTTTGGCAATAACGTATTTGGGAAGAAAGAATAAAAAGAAAAGGCAAAAACAGTAAGATTGGAAGAGGAGTATAAGAACTTAGAGAAAGAATTCCAAAAAGATATCCAAAATAAAAAAAAATTAAGAGGCTGATGGAACTGAAAAAACATGAAATAAATTTAAATGAACAGGAATCATTAGCAAATAAATTAAGAGCATCTAAACAGATTTTTTTTTCAAAGTGCAAACAAACCAGGAAGGTGGTTAACATATAAGTTAAAAAAAGAAAGGAGAAAAAAATAATAAAGTATTTACAAGTTGAAGGAGACCCAGATTGTGGGGGCAATAAGCTGACTTTGTATAAATATACAAAAGTATGAAGGCTATTGCTTAATGCATTGTTAGCTGCCCTGAGTATCCCGAGAAGGGCGGCATAAATCAAATTTAAAAAAAAAGTTACACTATAGAAATTAAGAAAAAAAGATAGTAATTCAAAAATACTATGAAAAACACTATTCCCAAGGAAAGATTTCAGAGGAAGAGATAATAAAATATTTGGAAAAATCAGATTTACCTAAAATACCAGAACAATATAAGGGAATGTTAGAAGAAAGAATATCAATGATGGAATTAACAGAAGCGATAAAAGGACAAAAAAATTGGAAAGCACCAGAACCAGATGGGTTACCAGCTGAACTATATAAAACACTACAAGAAGGGATGAGTAATGTAATGTTGGAACTATTTAATGAATTAATAATGAAGGCAAGAATGCCAGAGTCATGGAGGGAGGCTTATATAACACTTATACCTGAAGAGGATATAGACCTACAATTGATAAAAAAACTATAGACTGATTTCATTGCTAAATGTGGATTATAAGATTTTTGCTTCAATAATGGCAAATAGATTAAAAAACCCTGTTAAATGAATTTATTCATGTGGACCAAAATGGATTTTTACCTAGAAGGCAAATCAGAGACAATATGAGGATAATTTTGAATACTTTGGAATATTATGAGACACATTCAGAAAAACAAATGGCAATGATGTTTCTAGATGCCCAAATAGCTTCTAACAATATGAACTGGCAATTCATGATAGAACAACTGCAGAGAATGGACTTTGGGGACAGATTTATAAACACTATAAAAACGATTTATGACAGACAAGTTGCTAAGATAATGATGAATGGAGAAATGACAGAAAATGTTAGCATTATGAAGGGCACTAGACAAAGATGTCCTCTATCACCATTGCTTTTTTTTTTTGACCTTAGAAATTTTAAATAGAAATACTAGGCGAAATGAAGAGATAAAAGGGATGAAAATAAAAAAAGAAGAGTATAAACTGCAAGCTTTTGCAGATGACTTAGTATTCATCTTAGAGGAATCACAAACAACAGATCCCAAATTACTAGAACAAATAGAGAATTATGGAAAGGTGTCTGGTCTAAAGATAAAATGAAAATTCTGGTGAAAAACATTACAGAAAAACACAAAAGAGAGAAGAGAATTTAGATATACAAGTGGTGAAAAAAGGATAATTATTATAAATTAAAACAACAAATTGAGAAAGACTTGGAGAAGTGGAAGAATCTTCAATTGTCACTAATGGGAAGGATTGCAATAATAAAGATGAATATATCACCAAGATTATTATTCATATTTCAGACAGTACTGATAAAAATTGAAAAGACTTATTTTCAACAGCTTAATAAGATAATAAGGAAATTTATATGGCAAGGGAAAAAAGCAAGAATAAGCATAAAAATGCTTCAGGACACGAGATTATGTGGAGGATTTGGATTACCGAATTGGGAATTGTATTACCAGGCAGCAGCATTGACTTGGATGAAGGAATGGAAGCTTTGATACACCCAAATGTTTTTAATGTTGGAAATATTGTTAGATATAAGGACTTATTAACAGATAAGAGGGATTTGAAAGGGAAATGAGAATTGGAAGAACAGGGGATTGAAATGGATTGGTATATGTACATGCAGATACAAACAAAATATGAAAAAGATGCTAAATTATATGGTTTACACTTAGAAAAAACAGAGTTGGATAGGATACTCACAGGAACAGTGGATAAATTAATAAAAAAACCTCTAATTTTTTTACTTGGCATTGAACTGGAGGAGGAGCAAGTAAAGGAAACAATGATAGCCTAGGCAAAGAATTTTGGATATTCAAAAGACCTAGATAAATGCCAACAGTTATGGGAAAGGAATTATAAATTAGCAATGTCCACTGCATATAAGGAAAATCAATATAAAATGTTTTATAGATGGCATATGCCCCCTGAGAAACTGGCAAAAATGTTTAAAGATAAATCAGCTAAATGTTGGAAATGTCACCAGTTACCAGTTTCGTATTATCATATGTGGTGGACATGTCCAGAAGCTAAAAGTTATTGGAATAAAATCAAGATACGACTGGAAGAAATTATACAATAGGAATAGGAACTGTTTCTATTGGGTATCCTGCCAGAAAAAATTAGCAAAGAAAATATTTATTTGATTATACATGTAATAACAACTGCAAGGATTGTTTATGCACAACATTGGAAAGCAGAGAAAATACCTTTGGAAGGAGAAGTAATTAAAAATTTTTTAGATTGTGCAGAAATGAATAGATTGACTTTGATGATTAAAGAAAGAGAAGATTCAGAATACTTTAAGATATGGAATCAATTCTACTACTGGATAGAAAAGAGATATAAATAAGTAAATTAATAGTTATGTATAAAAATGCTATAATTAGAATATTTTGTTAGCGATGAATTGTTGTAATTGATTCGATGAGAATGAAGACAGAAGAAATAACAAAAAGAAGAATGATTGGAGACAACACTGAGATGTCACATGGAAGGAATGACTGATGTATTAAATGTTTGTTTAAAAAATAAAAAACTTAAAAAAAACTGGATAGAGGATATTATAGCATTAATACCTAGGGACAAGATTTGACTTTATTATTATTGAATAATGATAACATGTTGTTTACAATTATTTTGGCTAAGAGGTTAAATAATTTTGCAAGAATATATTTATTAGGATCAATGTAGATTTTTACCTAAAAAAAATTAAAGGATAATATAAGAAATGTGTTGGACATTTTGGACTACTTGGAGAATCATAGTGAAAAACAAGCCATATTGATTTTCTTAGATGCAGAGAAGGCCTTTGACAATTTTAATTGGGCCTTCCTGTTTAAAGTAGAAAGTACTTTAAAGTAGAAGATATTGATTTTGAAGATAATTTAATTAAATCAATAAGATTTACATTTCGCACAAATGGAGATTAATGAAAAGCCTGTGAGATAAAAAAAGGGATAAAGTAGGGATGTCTGTTGTTTTTTCTCCTGTTTATTTTAATTCTTAAACTATTTAAGAGAGATAAAAAACAAGAGTAAATATTAAAAAAGGAAAGAAGTTAAGGACATTTGCTAATGACATGGTGTTAGTTTTGGAGGATCCACTACCAGAAGTATTAATGGGAAAATTAAAATAATTTGGTACACTAGCAGGTTTTAAGAGTAATAAAGAAAGATGAAAATGTTAAATTGGATTTTAAGATTGAAAAAAAGTAAAATATCTAGGTATCACCATGACAAATATAAGTTGTATGTTTATTTATTGAAAAATAATTATGTTAAGTTATGGAGTGAGGTTAAAAAATATACCTTAAAATGGGAAAAATCACACTGTGCATGATAAACAAAAATACTTTGCTGAGAATGTTTTTGTTCCAGACAATATTAATTTTAATAATTGATGTGCCATATAAGTGGCAAAAGGATACATTTAATTTTGTATAACAAGGGAAAGACTCATGGGCTAAACATAAGCAGATTGGGTTCTTGATTTGAAATTGTATTTTCCAACTTGCTGTTTGATTTGGAAGAAAGAGTGGAGTTGTTGAGAAATACAAGATTTTTAGAATTAGAAGGGTGACTCAAGATTTGGGTGGCATGGAAGCTTCTGATTTGGAGGCACAGCGAGATAGTTGGGATAGCAGGGCTCTGCAAAATCCCGACCAATTCTTCTTTGTTAGGGGGTCCTAAGGGGCTAAAGTCACCCTGGAGGGATGACGAAGAAAGGAGGGATCCTGTCAGATGTGCCTCCGTTCAAAATTCAAGAAAGAAAAACCCCAACTCCATGTTTATAGAGAAAGGTACTTTTACTGAGTATGAACTGAATGCAACAAAAAGAAAGCAAGGTCTGAGGCGATAGGCGCGAAAATTACATATTGAAAGCATTCCCAAATCCCTCTACCCAAGAATCCAAGTTGAATGTCCAATCTACATCTCCCCAAGGTGTCATGTGGGGTGCTTCTTCAGATGGTCTCATCTATCTGGTGTGCCAGAATGGGTGTCCTTGACTGCTATCAGCACTCCCTGCAACTGCTACAAAGACAGTGAGAAGTTTCTTCCCTTTCACAAGACGTCTCCACCAGCTCACTTCCTCCCTCCCAAAAAACTATACCTCCCCCCTCCCATTACTATGGCTGCCGAAAGCAAGCAAGCATCATAGAGGCTGACATTCAGCCTTTCTACAGAAGAGACATTAGTCCTAGAAGAGAAAACAAAATAACATAGACAGAGTAGATATTTTGAAAAACAAAATATACATATAAAACACAACATTTAAGGCTTATCAGGGTATTTATTGTGAAATAACTGTAAAGTTTTGGAGCGCTGACATCTCACTCATTCACCCATTCAGACTAAGGAAGGGAAATGTTTCCAAACCACCAAGTACTGTATTCTACTACTACTGTACTGATTTTCTAGAATCAAGGAACTCTTTGACCTCCCCCGAAATGTTTCTCCCCTTCGATGAGGAAGGGAACTGGAGGGAGGGTTTGGTCTGGACAAATCGAGGTGGTATGTACAGGTTTCAGCAAACAAACATGGAACACTGGGTGGATTCTCTGGAGAGTTTTTGGTAGCTCTAACTGTACCGTGACTGGGTTTACAATTCGTACAGTAGAAAAAGGACCTACATATTTAGGTCTGAGTTTTTTTGACTTTTGGGTAGTTTGTAAGTACTTAGTGGAGAGGAAAACCCTATCCCCCACTTGGTAATCCTTTGGCATAACTCTTTTCTAATCAGCCCGTTTCTTATGGGCTCTGTGAGCCTTGTCAGGCCAAGTAACCTGAAGTTGTTCGATCCAGTCTACCAAGGATGGTATTTGAGGTTTTTCCTGTGGTAATTCTGGGATAGGCACAAAGTCCTGACCCGACACCACCTTGAAAGGTGTAAACCCAGTACTACTGTGTATGGAGTTATTATAGGCCACCTCTGCAAATGGCAGTAAGTCTGCCCAGTTATCCTGCTGGTAATTTACGTAACACCTGAGGTATTGTTCTAATACCGAGTTAGCCCTTTCACAAGCCTCATTTGTCTGAGGATGGTGGGCTTAGCTTAGCCCTTGAGCGGACCCTAGCGGCCTCAGGAACTCCCTCAAGAAGTGGGAGGTGAACCGAACCCCTCTGTTTGAAATTATTCGTTCTGGAAGAGCGAGTAACCTATAAACATGTTGAATGAACAGTTTAGCCAACATCTTTGCTGAGGGAATCTTGGAACAGGGTATAAAATGCACCTGTTTGGAGAACAAGTCCGTAATCACCAAATGACTGTATTTCCACTACTTTCGGGTAGTTCAACAATAAAATCCATGGATATCTCCTTCCAAAGAGCCCCAGTTCTGGCAACGTTCTGGAGTAACCCAGGTAGCTTCCCAAATGGCCTCTTTGCCAAAGCACATACAGGGCAGCTAGCAATGTATGCCTCTATGTCCTTCTTTAGGGAGGGCCACCAGAATTGTCGTTTAACTAAATGTAAGGTCTTCACAAACCCAAAATGCCCAGCAATATTTGCATCGTGGGATTGTTGTAACACTGCCCCCCTCAGACTGGCGGGGACATACAACTTGGCCTCCACCCATGCGAGACCATTACGCATAGTACACTCATTACCGTGGGAGCTGAACCATTCATGAGTTTTTAGCGCTTCCCTTAACTGCTCAAGCCGGTGGGTATGTTCAGGACCCCTCGCGTCTGGGCTCTATTGACAACAGGAGCCGCCAGCTGCTTTGAAAGGATAACTGGGAGAATCACTTCCGGCCATGCGCTATTGTATTGAGGCAATCTCGAGAGGGCATTGGCCATAAAGTTCTTTCCTCCCGGTAGATAGGGCAGAGAGAAATTGAACCAATTAAAGTGTTGTGCCCAATGGACTTGTTTGGGTGACAATGTCTGAGGCGTTTTTAGGGCTTCTAAGTTCTTACGGTCAGTCCACTCCTCAAAGGGGTGTTTCACCCCTTCAAGGAAGTGCCTCCAGGTTAACAAAGCCCAACGGACAGCAAAAGCCTCCTTTTCCCAAATTGCCCATCTCCTTTCGGTCTCAGAGAATTTACGGGAGGTGTAGGTGCAAGGTTGTAAAGTTCCATCAGCAATGGCTTGAAGTAGCACTGCTCCAATGGCCACATCACTGGTGTTGGCCTGGACGATGAAAGGGGCTTCCATGTCGGGGTGTTTTAGGACAGGCTCGGTGGCAAATAGTCGCTTCAGTTTCTCAAAAGCAGCCTAGCACTTCATGGTCCACTCGAGCAGCCGACTAGGTTTTGGCTTGGCCTCTCCCTTTGATTTCAGGTGGTTGGTAATGCGTTTGTGCAAACGAGGGGATAAACTGTCGATAAAAGTTGGCAAACCCCAAGAAACTTTGCAGCTGCTTGCGGGTGCATGGAGGCAGCCACTCCAGGACTGCCCGGACTTTTTCCAGATCCATTTCTATTCCCTCATTTGATATGCGGTAGTCCAAATAGTCAATCTTACACTGAATTCGCACTTTGACAATTTAGTGTACAGTTTGGCCGCTCTGAGTTTTTTCAGGACTGACCGCACTAGCTTCATGTGTTCGTCCATGGTCTCTGTGTAAATAAAAATGTCATCTAGATAGACCAGGACCCCCTTGTAAAGATGTAATACCTCATTAATCAATTGCATGAACACTGCTGGGGCCCCTTGTAGTCTGAAAGGGAGCACCCTAAACTGGAAGCAAACCAGGGGACAATTGAAGGCAGTTTTCCATTCATCCCCTTCCCAAATTCGAACTCTGTAGTAAGCCTCTCTCAAGTCCAGTTTAATGAAAATATTTCCCTTGGCTAAGTGAGCTAACATGTCTTTCATAACTGGCAGTGGGTAAACATTTTCTATGCAAATGGCGGTTAGATTCTGTGACTATTTGGCAATTTGGCAAGCTGTGACAGCTTCCGCTCTATTTTAATGCTGGAGCTTTAAGGCTGGGGCGCCATTTACTGGTGGAAAAAAAGATACTATACTATACTGGAAAAGACCTTGAAACTCAGGATTGATAAGAGAAAGGGAAATAGAATGCAAATAACACCTGGAAAGCTTTTTGTTTTGTACTGTATTTCCCTGAAAATAAGACCTTGTCTTATATTTTTTGAACCCTGAAATAAGCGCTTGGCCTTATTGCCGTGCTCTCAAAAGCCCGATTAGGCTTATTATCAGGGGATGTCTTATTTGGGGGGGGGGGGAATAGGGTATCTATTTGCTTTTTGGCTGGGAAACAGGGTATTTATTTGCTTTTTGGCTGGTTGGGAGTAACTGGTGAGCCTTTCGAAGACAATAAGCAACAGGAATCACCCTTGAAACTGAACATTTGACTATGTGGATTAATGAGACATGGGGAAACCTGGTGGGCTATTCTGGATTATAAATGCTGCTCAACAGAACATCTTACGAAGCGAAAGAAGAAAAGTTAAACAAGATCTACAAATTCGGAAAATTGAGAGGGAGCAAATTGGCAGATCTTGAAGATCCTAACCCTAACCATTGTGCATTCTGAGGAACAGTTCCAGGACTGAGTAAATTTTTCTAATATTGGCCGTTTGGTGTGATGGACAATTGGGACAGTGGGATCTTGGTACATTATTGAATAATTTTTAGCCCATTAAATTAAAGTAAAATGTCATAATTAGAAAGAATTAGATGCATCTAAAAAAATACTATTGATGCTTCAATGTATTCAGGAAGCTATGATAGGAACCATAGGGAGAAGATGGAATTGATACAGATGTGAGATCAGGAAATTCTCTGCAAATGATAACGAAAAATGTACAAGAAATTCAAGAAACAGAGGAGAAAGTAGAAAGAGTAGAGGAAGAAATAGAAGAGACAAATCAACAAACGATACAAACAGATAAAGATGAGGAAAAGATAGTAAAAATTCCTGAAACAGAGCAGGCAGACTACGCTTTAAGAGCTCAAAATATAGAAGAGGACAAAGAAAAAGAACTCCTAGGAGTGATGAAAGAGTCATTGATGGACATAATGGAGATTCGACAGCAAAATATAGATGTAGAGGCAGACAAAATATTTAGATTAATTAAGAGTGATGTAAGGAGATGCAGGATCCCAATGGAGGAGTATACTGCCATTCAATTGGAGGATAGGGGAGACTTGGATTCGATTTATTAGCATTGCCTGTGTCAACAGATAATTAACAATCTATATCCTGGCGCCAAAGAGCCCTGAGATCCTCTTTACCTGGAGGAATTTTTATGATAGCCATGTGGGTTGTTCCACTTTAAAGGGTAACAGTATGAATGCATGGTTGTTCAGGTTCTCAGGGAAGCTAGGAAAGAAAACATCTTCACACTTGTGTATTGGTTAAAATTTGCATTCTGGCTTAAAGGGAGGGGTCTCTACTGCTTTAATCCTACTTGTCTTGCCTAAAGATATTCAGATCGTGCTTTAACTGGATGGCTTTCACTTCTGCTTAATAAAAGAATCCTTTTGAACAACCACGTTTCAAGAGTTCTTACTTTCTTAAGTTGGAAGGAGAGGCAATCCTTACACAAAGCACAATCTGCAAAATGGTCAACCCAGAGAAGCAATCTTCACTCTACTGAGGGGACCTTGCAAACCATGTCTGAACGACGCAGAGAATAGACATTGGCTTACCTGAATGTCCTTTTTTGTTGCGCTGCATCTCAATTCATGTGTGGGATTTCCTCGCCTGCTTGTCAGGGACTGAGCATAATCTCTCTTTAAAATTTGCATAGGCCACACCTCCTCTGCCTCCTAGATCCTCAGTTGTTTCACGAAGGTGTTGTCCACCAATGTGACCTATGAAGGAGAAACAGAAGACCACTCCCTGGCCCCAAGCCCAGTCAGGCGGAAGGGCGGGATCAATTGAGATGCAGCGCAACGAAAAAGGATGTTCAGGTAAGCCAACGTCCATTTTCTGCTGCGCTGCTTAGTCAATTCATGTGTGGGACATACCCAAGCAACACACTTCATGGGGAGGGAGGCTGACTGCACCCCACAGCTGTATCCGAATGGGATCTTCATCAGAGATCGGGAATGAGTGCCCCCCCCCCCCCCCGCAATTTATATGGGCCTTATCTGGCCACGTTGTCTGTTAGGACCAGAACATGTTGATGTAATAGAATGTCCTGGAAATGACAGAGGGCGAGATGGACAGCCCTCAGCTCCAGCCAATTGATACTGAACTTGGCCTCCACCTGCGACTGCTGTCCTTGGACCATCAGGTCCCCTAGATGAGCACCCCAGCTGGTCAGGCTCGTGTCTGATGTTACCACTAACCAACTGGGCTTCTGGAAAAGACACCTCTTTTGGATGGCCCCTGAGGTCCACCATCGGAGGGAAGCACGTACCTTGTCTGGTAATCTCACCTTGGAATTTGATGCACTGAGGCCGGCTCTCTGCGCTGGTAATAGGAACCACTGTAGCTGGCGGGCATGTCTGCGTGCCCAGGGCACTATTGCAATACAGGAAATAAATTTGCCGAGCAGTTCCGACAAGCTGTGCAACGTTACCTGCCTCCTGGCTACCAGAGCCCTGATGTCTTGTTGCCTTTCGGGCGACAGAAAGACCTGGCCTTTTACAGAGTCGATCAAAGCCCCAAGGTAATGCATGTTGTGGGCTACAGGTGACTCTTCTTCCGGTTGATGGAGAAACCGTGAAGAGTGAGAATGCGGCATACAGACTGTAGATCTCGCAAAGCCTGCTGATGTGAGGGAGACAGGAGCAATATATCATCCAGGTAACACAACAGTTGAATTGGGATGAGATGAATCATAGCCGCCACCGCTGCCAGCAACTTGGTGAAAGTACGTGGGGCCGATGACAGGCCGAACGGCATGGCCCGATATTGATAATGCTTGCCAGCAAAGGCAGATCTCAGAAACCTGCGGTGCTGCGGATGTATGGGCACATGTAGGTATGCTTCCTCAATCTAGCGATGTCATTACGTCCCCCTGTCTCATGCAGGCCAAAATTGTCCAGAGAGATTTCATCTTGAACCTCTTGTACAGGATGTATTTGTTGATGAACTTTAGGTTCAAGATGCCCCTCCAACCCCCCGATGACTTGGCAACCAGAAACAAAATTGAACACATACCCTTCCCTTCCTGTCCTGCTGGAACTGGTTCTATAGCTCTTATTTCTAATAAATGTTGTATTTCCTTGGACAGTTGCTGATGTTTCTCTGACTGTCTGGCAATTGGGCAGGAAAGGAAGCCTCACTTCCTTTGGTTAGAATTCAGGTATGGTCCTGAATTCTAAGGTGAGGCCGAGCCTCACCATCCCAAGTATTCCATCTTCGGATGTAGTTGTTTCCCATTGATGGATGAAGTGACTGAGACGTCCACCAATGGGAAGAGGGGGTTGCGAGTCACTTGCCTCGCCTAGTGTGTCTGGATCCTGCTCCCCTATAGGGTCTCCGTGAGGTAGGGTGATATCTACCTCTGTCCCGAAAGGACTGCCTATCTGAATTCCTGTCAAACTCTTGGGGTAAGTCCTAGAAAAGTAGGACCCACTGGATCCTGAGTCCTGTCTCTGTGGGTACGGTGTGAACCTATGGTCTGGCCTCTGATAGGACACCGGAAGCACCTTCCGTTTATCCTTACCCTCTACAACTATAGGCTCCAATACTGCTCCAAATAGGTCCACTCCCTTATAGGGAGCTGAGGCCAATTTCCATTTTGATTTTAAATCTGCACGCTAAGGGCGTAACCAGAGGAGTCTCCTAGATGTTACATTAGACGCCATTGCCCTTGCCACAAACTTTGTGGCATCTAGAGAAGCATCCGCCGAATACTCAGCAGCAGCCACCATTTTATTGATATCCTGTTGGAGGCGTAAATCGTCTGAAGGAAGACGGTCACGTAATTGTTTCAACCAGATCAAATTAGCACGATTAAAAAAGGAGGTAGAAGTTGCTGCCTTCACTGCCCAAGCAGCTGCTTGGTGTGTCTTTCTAAACGAAACCTCCGCTCTTCTATCCTCAGTTCTTAAGACTTCCGCAGCATCATGAGACAAAACTGTAAAGGAAGTCAAACTCACCACAGGTGGGTCCACCGTGGGAATAGCTAACAACCCATCTAATACAGGGTCCACATAATAAGTCCTTTTGTCATGTCCCGTGGGAGCCGAAAAGGCCCCAGGGTGATCCTACTGCCTCTTAATGACCTTGGAAAATTATTCCGGGTATGGAATAAAATCATGGTCAGGGGCGGGAACAGCAAAGAATTAGTTCTGAGGCATCTGCGACCCCTCTACCTGATCCCCTGAACTCACCACCGACCCCAAGTTAGTCGCTAATTTTGCCTTGCGTAACAATGTCTTGAAAACAGATGGACGGAAGAGAGTTGCAAAGGCTGGCTTATCTGGCAGTGCTCCCTCGTCCTCTGAAAATTTCTGGTCCTCAGGGTCCCCTTCTGCCTGCCATGAATCCTCGCTACTGACTGATTCTTGTTGGGCGCCAGATAAAGGTTGATGCCTCGATGGTATGGAGACATGAGGCTGACAACTTGTTAAGTTGGGTGGCATATGACCCTGCGGATTAAGTCCCAAGGCCAAAGCCTGGGCTAATGCATTTGTCAATAAAGTCTGAAAATCAAAGGACTGACTTTGTCCCTGCCCCTCCCCTGCGCGGAGCCCTGCTGCAGTCGGGGTAAAGGTGGCCTCTGGTGTCAATCTGGCCCGTGGCTGTACTGCTTGTGATCCCCTCAGGGTCTCCAGGGCCGACCCTGAATCTTTCTCCTGACATCCCTGAAGCTCTAAGGCTATAACAGAAGGAGCCCTGGCAGCCACAGGCTGAAATACAACTTCCTCTTCTTCTAACTGAGAAGAAAGTTGCACAGTAATTGGCTGGGCCTGTTTCTTGGCCCGTTCAAATTGCCTCTCCAGGGCATTATGCCGCCTCTGGGTGTCTCTGTCCTCAGTGGCAGACCTAGGAGCCCCTTGGTCAGGTTCTCTCCTATCAGAAGAAGAAGAAGAGACCTAGAGCTCTTTTTTGCTCTGGCGGGAGTCTGAGGCTGTTCAATGTCCGAGGAGAACTCTGGGTCAGCCATTTTAAGAGTCACTGCAAGGCACTTATTTCTCTGAAGAATAGCAGAAACGGCGCCTAAATCAACTGCCAGCTCCCTCCCAGAAGGATACAAAATGGCGCGAGAGCTAAGCTCTCCCAACGCTCTGGCTGCTCTGCTGGAAAACACTTGAATAAGCCTCCTTCCCATGCAGCCACCCCAGCAGCCTTCAAATTATGGCGTGGACCAAGCCCTCCGATCACTGCCTCTCTGTGCAGACAATATAGTTGTAGAGATGAAACCAATCTCCACACGCTGCTGGGACCGTCAAACCCGTCATCCAAAAGGCGCGAAGCAATCCACAGGCTTCTTGTGCTCCTCCGCAGCCAGCCTCTTCCAACTCCAATCCTCAGCGTGGCCCGGTCCCAAGGCTTACAATGAGCTAGAGTTAATTGCTCTTTGAGCGCTAGTTGGAAAAAAATTACCTCAGAGTATGTCTCGGAGCTCCGAGCAGTGACTCTGGAGCTGCTCTACACTAAAAGGAGCTCAAAATGGCGGCCACGGTTATCCTGGCGTTCCGGGTGACGAGCCGGCTTGCCTGCAGCTAATTTGACGGTTCAGTGTCTTTTGGAGTATCCCAGCCGGGATAAAACTCCTCCTGCTGCTAAAATGAGGGGTGGGGGTGGTGACCTGGAGCCACAGAGCCACTCACCTACCACGAGCAGCGTTAAGCAGCTCCAACTGCTACTTCAGGCGGAAACCTTGCTCTCTTCAGCTCCCACAAACAAAATAACAAGAGAAATAAAATAACAGAATAATAATAAAGCCTCTCTAAACACCTATCTAACTAACTGCCAGAGCAGTTTGAAATAGGTCCCTACAAGAAGACTGAGCGAAAACAACTGGGGATCTAGGAGACAGAGGAGGCGTGGCCTATGCAAATTTTAAAGAGATATTATGCTCATTCCCTGACAAGCAGGTGAGGAAATCCCACGCATGAATTGACTAAGCAGCGCAACGGAAAACAGGGAGAAACCGATTGCTGGGGGGAGACAGCAACTGCCATCCAGTCGGATGCCTGTTTCGTACACTCCATCGGAGAGGATGAGGTAACCCTAGAGAATCCTGAAAAGCCCCACTGGTCAATTGGCATCGGAAAGAAAGACAGCTGGGATGAGAGAACCAGAGGAGTCACCCTCAGCCGTGGCAACTGAAAACTGGGGTAGAAACTGGAACTAGAAGCCCTTGCTGGCCAAAGAGGACTGACCGAAGCACCACTGAGGGAGGATTATCTGAAGAGGCATATAACCCAATTGGTGATGGAAACTTTGGAAAATCTCAACATCCGAAGGGACTCAGGACAACAACCAAAGGGTGCGGAAAGGGCAACAGTCGCAGATGATGCCATGGGAGGCAACTCCCTTCTGGAGCCTACCTATTGAGCAGATGGCGCAGCAGCAGCAGGAGAAGACCCAGCAAACCCTCCCCCCCCAGGCGGCATGCACACCGGCGCCCATTTCCAACCAGCCCCGAGTCCCGCAACTGGAAAGAGAAACTCCTTCCCTTGGGGTGAAGTTTGATGGGAATCCGCAACAATTAAGATTCTTTGTGGCACATATGCTAACCTACAGTTGCAAGAAAAAGTATGTGAACCTCTTGGCACCACAGCGTCGGAATCTGACACCATGCCTCGCAGAAAAGAGCTCTCAGAAGACCTTCGATCCAGAATTGTTGACTTGCATGAAGCTGGAAAAGGTTACAAAAGTATCTCCAAAAGGCTTGATGTTCATGTGTCCACGGTAAGACAGACTGCCTACAAATGGAGAAAGTTTAGCACTGTTGCTACGCTCCCTAGGTGTGGTCGTCCTGTAAAAATGTCTGCAAGACCACAGCGCAGAGTGCTTCATGAGGTAAAGAAGAATCCTAGAGTGTCAGCTAAAGACCTACAGAAATCTCTGGCACATGCTAACATTTTTGTTGACACATCTACAATAAGGAAAACATTAAACAAGAATGGAATACATGGGAGGAGACCACGGAGGAAGCCATTGCTGTCCAAAAAAAATATTGCAGCACGTTTGCAAAAGAGCACCTGGATGTTCCACAGCACTACTGGCAAAATATACTGTGGACAGATGAAACCAAAATTGAGTTGTTTGGGAAGAACACACAATACTATGTGTGGAGAAAAAAAGGCACAGCACACCAACTTCAAAACCTCATCCCCACTGTAAAACATGGCAGAGAGAGCATCATGGTTTGGGGCTGCTTTGCTGCCTCAGGGCCTGGACGGATTGTTGTCATTGATGGGAAAATGAATTCCAGAGTTTATCAAGATATTTTGCAGGAAAACGTACGACCATCTGTCCGCCAACTGAAGCTCTGCAGAGGATGGGTGATGCAACAGGACAATGACCCAAAGCATACAAGTAATTCAACAAAAACATGGCTTCAACAGCACAGAATACGCCTTCTGGAGTGACCCATTCAGGGTCCTGACCTCAACCCGATTGAAATGCTGTGGCATGACCTTAAAAGAGCGATTAACATCAGACATCCCAAGAAAATTGCTACACTGAAACAGTTTTGTGAAGAGGAGTGGTCCAAAATTACTTCAGATCGTTGTGCAGGTCTGATCTGCAACTACAGGAAACGTTTGGTTGAGGTTATTGCTGCCAAAGGAGGGTCAACCAGTTATTAAGTCCAAAGGTTCACATACTTTTCCCTCCCTGCACTGTGAATGTTTACATGTTATGTTAAATTAAACCATGGCAACATCTAATGTTTGTGTAGTATTATTTTAAGCAGACTGTGTTTTTCTATTGTTGTGACTTAGATGAAGTTCAGAGCACATTTTATGACCAATTCATGCAAAACTCCACGTAATCCCAAGGGGTTCACATACTTTTTCTTGCAACTGTACCTGCAAGTGTGAGTTGTGACCCTAGCCCTAGAGGGTGCTGCTGCCAAATGGATGGTGACCCTGCATAACACCAATGCACCAGAACTATAGGATTTCGACCATTTCATGATGGCCCTGCGATGTCGGTTTGAGGACCCACTAGCAGATCGCAAAGCACACGACTGCATTAAGGTGGTGAAGCAGGGGCAATGGCCAGTAGCAGAATATACTGAAGAATTCCGGGACCTCGTGTGTCAAGTGCACTGGCCAGAAGATATTTTGGTGAGCTGTTTCAAGGACGGGCTGAGCAATGATCTGTACAATGCCTACGTGGCCCGAGGTTTAGTTTAGTTTAGTTTAGTTTATTCATACTTATATGCCGTCCTTCTCCTGAAGGACTCGGGGCGGCTCACAAAGATAAAACAACAGAACAATAAAATTAATACTAAAATAATCCAATTAAAATCCCCAAGAAGTTAAAATTAAGACTCTGAGCAGATCAGGCAATTTGTTGGAAAAGCCATGTCTTCAGGTCACTGTCGTCCGTAGCTCAGTGGGTAACCCATTCCAGAGGTGCACCGAATAACCTAAATGAATGATACGTCATCGCTGAAGAAGCTGAGATCGATATGGCCAGAAACCAGTATCGAGCGGGGAGAGCATGGAAGAATCCCCACCCCAATGGAAGCAAGAGCCCCTCAAACCACAAACCGCATTCTCTCTGAGATCTTCAGCCAGTTTCAAGTGTGGAAAAGAGGGGCACCAAGCTGCATAGTGTTGTACGCAAACACCCGCCTGGAACCACCCACCGGGGGAGAACCCTGCAAAACTGGGTCAGCATGGGAAGGAGACTGTCCTGAGGAGCAGGGAGACCGTAGAAGTTCCATCCCCTCCCCTCTTTGGGGAGGAAACCCTGAACAGGAGGAATCACACTCATTCGGAAGTGATCCAGATGATGAACCACTGGTAAGCAAACCAATTAAACTGCTTACCCTCCCCTTAAGACTATTTATCCCAAACCAGGACAAGGAGGTAAATATCTCCACTTTAGTGGATACAGGGTGCATCTGTTGTTTGATCAGCCCACCCTAGTAAGGAAGTAAGTGATTAGTGTAAGAAAGCTGAGAAACTCCATCGCTTTCTGCCAACTAGATGGGTCAATAGCAGGAGGGGAGCCAGCTTCTTTTGCCACTGAGCCTCTACATATAGGCATCGGAAGCCACGAGGAAATGCTTACATTTATAGTGGCACCTGGCATGGAATGGCTGTTGGTTCTGGGCCTTGTATGGCTGAAAAAATGGAACCCAAAAATCAATTGGAAACAAGGCATCATTAAATTTCAGATGAATGTGACTTCTGCTGAGAGTCCACATAAAGGAACTGAGGGGGCAAAGAATCGAGAAACAGCCATGCCTGATCATGCCATACCAACTGAGGGCATACCCATAGAATACAAGGATTTAGCTGAGATTTTTAGCGAAAAAGTCTCAGACGAGCTCCCCCCCCCCCCACCGCCTGTGCAATAGAAATCTTACCCAGTGCGAAACTCCCTAAACCCAAGATGTACAGCATGTCACCGAGGGAGTTGGAAGAGCTGAGAACACTTATTGAGAAAAACCTAGCAACAGGTTTCATTGAGTCAGCCCAACCAAAAATCGCAGCCGCAGAAAAAAGATGGCTCAAAACGTCTCTGTGTTGATTTTAGAAATCTGAATACGATCAGTGTGGAGAACATGTATCCCCTCCTCCTTATGAAAGACATGCTAGCACACCTCGCTAAAGGGAAAATTTTTTCAAAGTTGGACTTAAGGGAGGCTTACTACCGTGTCAGAATTAAGGAAGGGGACGAGTGGAAAACGGCACTTAACACCCCCCTCGGCTGTTACCAACTCAAGGTGCTCCCCTTTGGGTTATAAAGAGTCCCTGCAGTGTTTATGCAGTTAATATATGAAGTGCTCCATTAGCATTTGTATAAGGGGGTCCTGGTCTATTTGGACGACATTTTAATCTATGCCAAGACCAAAGCAGAACATGTAAAACTAGTCAGGGCGGTTTTAAACAAACTCCGCTCTGCCAAACTTTATGCTAAACTTTCCAAATGTGAATTCTACCAAGAGAAAAGTGACTATTTGGGGTACCACATTTCACACCAGGGGGTTGAGATGGATCCTGTAGAAGTGCAGGCTGAACTTGATTGGGACCCTCCACGCATGCATAAACAGTTACAGGGCTTCCTAGGTTTTGCCAACTTTTACTGCCAGTTTATCCCTGCTTTCGCTCAGATTGCCCTCCCCATCACCAAGCTTTTAAAAAACCAAGGGGGAGGGCAACCCTAAACCGAAGACGACGTTGAACTGGACTATGGAATGCCAAGCGGCATTTGAAAAACTTAAACGGCTGTTCTCAGCAGAACCAATTCTAAAACACCCGGACACTGAGAAACCATTTGTCATACAAACAGATGCCAGCGATGTGGCAATAGGAGCAGTCCTGCTTCAGAAGAATGAGCAAGACCAACTACAACCAAACTTGTAATAAGTGTAATAAATAATAAATAATAATCATGTGCTTACACATCCAAAAAGTTGAATGAGACTGAGCAAAGGTGGGCCATTTGGGAGAAAGAGGCTTATGCAATTCGTTGGGCATTGTTAACCTGGAGACACTTCCTAGAAGGCAATAAAACTCCTTTTGAAGTCTGGACTGATCATAAAAATCTAGAAGCCCTAAAGACCCCAAGGAAACTCTCCCCAAAACAAGTACGATGGGCTCAGTACTTTAAACATTTTGATTTTACTCTAAAATACCTCCTGGGGGAAAAAAACTTTCTGGTGGATGTGCTATCCAGAAAACCACAATACAATAGTGCAAAGTCAGACGTAATCAAACCCATAGTACAAAACAATCAACTAGCTACTATAGTCACCAGATCCCAGGCAAAACAAGAAACATTGACGAACAATGACACCACCCAAAATTTTAAACAAGCATTGGCCACTGATGAATGGTTTTTGAACAACAAATCCAGCTGTCTGATGAAAGAAGACTTGGCTTGGGTGGGAAGGAAGTTGTATGTTCCTGCCAGCCAAAACTATGCTTAATGGTAAGGTGCCACGACTCCAAATTAGCTGGACATTTTGGGTTTGTGAAAACTTTACACCTGATTAAAAGACAATTTTGGTGGCCATCACTAAAAAAGGACATAGAAAGCTATGTAGCTAGCTGCCCCATTTGTGCAGCAGCAAAAAGACATCAGGGGAAAACCCGAGGTCTATTGCAGAAGGTAGCTGAACCTTCAGCGCCTTGGAGAGAGATTGCTATGGATTTCATTGTAGAATTGCCAAACAGTGAGGGAAATACTGTTATTTGGGTCATGACAGACCTCTTTTCAAAACAGGCACATTTTATACCTTGCCAAAAGATCCCAACTGCTACAAGTTTAGCCAAATTATTCCTAATACACATTTATCGACTTCATGGTGCTCTTCGCATCATCCAGCTACTAATGGTAATTCTGAAATTTTGAACTCGGTATTAGAACAATATTTAAGATGTTTCATTAATTTTCAACAGGATAACTGGACCGAACTTTTGCCTTTTGCTAAAGTTGCGTTTAATAACGCTGTCCACTCAAGCACTGGTTTTACCCCTTTTAGAGTAGCGACAGGCCAGGATTTCAGTCCCATGCCTGAACTGCCTACAGAAGAACCCACCATCCCCTCACTTAAGGAGTGGATGGATAATTTGCAAAACATGTGGTCAGTGGTTAGATTAGCCTTAAAGGAAGCTAGAGAGGCTTTTAAAATTCAAGCTGACAAGAAAAGGATGGAACCCAAACATTTCATGTTGGAGACAGAGTATACTTATCTACAAAATTCCTGAAATCATTACAACCATCGAAGAAACTAGGGCCAAAGTTCATTGGACCTTTCTCCATCACTAGAGTCATCAATCCAGTAGCAGTTGAACTACTCCTTCCAAAGACGCTCAGGCAAGTCCACCCAGTATTCCATATCAGTTTACTCAAGCAAGAAGTAATCTCATCCCTCAGACCACCTGCATCTACACCTCCTGTTCCCATCATGATTGAAGATGAACAACACTGTGAAATCAAGGAAATCCTTGATTCTAGGATCCACAGAGGGAAAATCCAATACTTAGTCGCTTGGAAACATTTACCATCCGCAAACAATGAATGGGTCGCTAAACACCACGTTAGGGCTCCAATCTTACTGAGAAAATTTCACTCCCAATTCCCTAACAAACCTTGTTAATATATTATCATGAAATCTTGTGTATATTTGTGTTTGCTTTTTTTTACAGGTGGACCCTTTCGTTTTCTAAGGAGGGTAGCATGTCAGATCCCTAAAAGTGATACTGCCATTCAATTGGAGGATGGGGGAGACTTGGATTCGATTTATTAGCATTGCCTGTGTCAACAGATATTTTACAACCTATATCTTGGTGCCAAAGAGCCCTGAGATCCTCTTTACCTGGAGGAATTTTTATGATAGCCATGTGGGTTGTTTCACTTTAAAGGATAACAGTGTGAATGCATGGTTGTTCGGGTTCTCAGGGAAGCTAGGAAAGAAAACATCTTCACACTTGTGTATTGATTAAAATCTGCATTCTGGCTTTAATCCTACTTGTCTTGCCTAAGGATATTCAGATTGTGCTTTAACTGGATGGCTTTCACTTCTGCTTAATAAAAGAATCCTTTTGAACAACCATGTTTCAAGAGTTCTTACTTTCTTAAGTTGGAAGGAGAGGCAATCCTGACAGATTGGTCAAAAAATCAATAAGAGTTGAAATATGAAAAAGGGCAAGAGATGATGGATAGATATAGAATACTTCTTAATATAAGATTTGCTTGATTAAGAGTTAGAAAATAGAGGTAGAAATTAGAAATGGGGAAAATATTACTAGGTATATTGCTATATAATTAACATGTAGATGCAAATGTTAGAAGTTGAAAGACTATTATCAGATATACTTGAATAGTACTATTATTGTTATTAGTACTGAGCATATAGTAAATTGATAATTATTATTATTAATATTTCAACTATTATCATTAATATCAGAATTATTATTATTTTGTAAACATAAAATGACTCAGACAGTACATTGTTCGTTAAGCACCTATATATGTTTAAGGGAAAAAAATGAATAAATAAAATTTAAAAAAAAGATTTGGGTGGCATGAACATTTGTGGTATAATAAAATCAGGGTTAATGTAGATTTAAAAAAATCACTTAGATATGCTATATGGAGAGTATGGAATAGATAGATACAAATTCAAGTTTTGCCCAAAGTGCATTTGTGGCTCTCAGCAAAAGAAATATTTTATAGATGAGAAATAATAGTTAACATACCATGAGATACAATTCTGTCAAGGAAATACAAAATCAAAAGTGTCACAATGGCAGAGTGACATTGTTGTCAATGGTTTTCCTATTTGCAGTGATCAGAAAGATTCAAAATAGATAAGAATAATTGATGATATTGAATATTTTAAGACTAACTTTGAAACGGAATTCTGTACAAATGATGTACTTTTAGTAAATGCTAAAATATATAAACTTCTATTGAAATTTGAAACAAAACAAATGAAAGAATGTATGATATAGTGGGCTATTTTTTTATTATAATATGCACATGAAACAATGAGAAAATATGTGGTTGAAAGGACTGAAATTCAGACTACTTTATAATCTTAAAGAGAACTTTTATAAAATGATATACTGTTGGTATATGACATCAGAAATACTGAAATGGTAAAAGAGGAAGTAAATAAGACCAGAGATTATTGTATGGGAGTAGTTAGAAAGGTTTTGCAATATCTACAATGGAGGAATGGTTCATGAAGATGACAGAACTTGCTGAGGTAGCCAAATTGACCTATTTGATTAGAGAAAAGATTATCTACATTTATTGCTTAACTGGGAACCTCTTATGGACTTAAAACAGAAAAAAATGAACATGATTTATGGTTTTGATGATTACACAGGATATTTTACAGAAAGCACTCATGATGTAACTTTAGAGAAAAGTAAATCTACAATGGCACTTGGAACAGCTGTAAAGAAGATCAGAAACTATTTCTTTATTTTTTGTCTACCTCTTTTCTTGACTTTTTTTGCCCTTTAGTTTTCTTTTATTTATTTCTTTTAATTTTTTTCCTTCTTGTATTAATTTTTACTCTTAAGTACATAAAAAAATAAAAGTTCTTTACAATTGCTTTAGACCAGGAGTGTCAAACTCGCGTTGTCATGGCGTCATCACATGACGTATCGGGACTTTTTCCCCGTTTGCTAAACCAGGCATGGACGTGGCCAGCACATGATGCATCCGGCCCATGGGCCGGGAGTTTGATAGTCCTGCTTTAGACTAGAAGTTAGACCGTATCTTTTATTTTATGCACAACTGATAAAATTTTCTCTGGACTGAACCTTATATTCTACTAGGGCAAACCACTTGAAGACTATATTTATTATTTGTGGACAGTAGTACAGTGGTCTAAAGCATCCTGTTATTAACACCAGCTGCCTGCAATTATTGCAGGTTCGAATCTCACCAGGCTCAAGGTTGACTCAGTCTTCCATCCTTTCTAAGGTAGGTAAATTGAGGACCCAGTTTGTGGGGGCAATAAGCTGACTTTGTATAAAATATACAAAAGTATGAAGGCTATTGCTTAGCGCATTGTAAGCCGCCCTGAGTCTCCCGAGAAGGGCGGCATATAAATCAAATTTTAAAAAAAATACACTGAAAAAAATATTTCAGTTGCTTAAGTTCAATCAACTTAACTTTTGAACAGATGCACCACAGCATTAAAAAATCTGAGTGATATTTTCAACTGGATTTATTTCTTGCTGGGTCTGTCCTCTAACTGATGACATTCTTAATATGGATGGGAATCAGTGGTGAAATTCAGTGGCTCTATCCGGATCACGCTATCCAGTAGCGCCAGTGGCGGGAAGCTCTGCCCACCCGCCCAGATGTCATCATGTCCTGTTTTTGACCCTCTGCGTATGTGTGGAGGAGGCACGTACGAGCATAGTGAGCGCGCGCATGCACGCACGCGCTCATATTTGCGAAAAGGTAAATGAATACCACCCCTGATGGGAATGAATAAGATTAGATGAGTTTTCACAATTCATATTGTACTCTGTGCTTTTTAACTTGGGTTCTTATTTAGTTACACTTCAGAACTGCATTATTCAGTTTTAGGATGTAAACAGCTTCCATCTCTGAAAACAGAATTATTGGCCTATATGAGTATCTAAATTTTCAGAATGATTAGTGTGTAGTATTTCTTTCTCAAAGTATTCTCTAGAGTAGATCCCATTGATGCTTTTGCACAATCAGAATTATACATATGTATATAACCAGTATAATGTTCTTTTTTGCAGCAAGCAACATTATGCGAAGGTCAGTAAACAAGTACATATTAATAAAGGGTGTGCATGAGCTGAAAAATGTGATTTGGTGCACAAAGCAAGCATATTGTGTTTCAGAAGTTCAACTAGACCAGTGTTGGTGAACCTTTTCAGCACTGAGTGGGGGGGAGCACCGGAAACTGGAAGAGCAGTTCCCCAGCACACATGCGTGGGAGTGTTGGAAACCAGAAGATCAGTTCACCATGGTGAGCTTTCAGTTTCCAGCGTGCACATGTGTGCCGGCCACCTGGTCTTCTGGTTTCTGGCGCACATGTGTGCACGAAGACTAGCTGGCTGGTGCACACATGCGCGCCAGAAACTTAGCTTCCTGGCACGCATATATGCATCAGGGAGCTGCTCTTCTGGTTTCCAGTGCTCCTGCACGCATGAAGACTAGCTGACCGGCACACATGTGCATGCTAGAACCTGGAAGAGCAACGGGCGAAGGCTGGCATGCCTGGAGAGACAGTTCTGCGGGCCACAGGTTCGCCATCACGGAACTAGATCATTCTGGGCAGGTCATTATCCAGCTAAAGCAAAATCCAGACAATTTAGGCTGATTTTGGCAAGAAAAATGGAGTTGTTGGCAGGAGTATTAAGGGACAAGAACACAAAGCTGGTGTGCCTTGTCCCTCTTTCCTCGCTCCTCCACATGGCTTTTATGTCACAGCCACTTAGAAAATCTGCTCCACTTCTCCACACATCACCATTCTTCCTTTTCCCGTCTTCCACAAGGGAATATTTGTCAGAACATGTGTGCTCTAAGTCTATGTATGAGCCAAATACATGCTCTCTGAATCAGTTGATGGATGAAAAACATATACTTCAATCTGTGCATGGAACATTACTGAACTTAAATTAAACTATCAAAGACTATTTGTTATATCTTTCTATCTAACTTGATGTATTATGAACAGTAACTGTTTATGTCTGTGGTTGATATATGTTTGAGACATCCTGGCCTATATTATCAATGAAAAGAGATTAGTGAGTTACAAAACAAAAGACCTGAGTACTACCGTATAAGACTGCTTACTTACAAGAGCAAGTTATTTAGACTTCTGAAACCTAATTTGTAAGTTATATATGCAGTGAAGACACAGTATACAAATGCTAACCTGGTCTATGCTTAGAAAATACACAGAGGAACACAATAAGCAATGGGAAATAAGAACAAGAATGGGAATATATATTTAATTAATAGGAATATCTATTAACATTAATAGCAATGTTGTTATTGTGGAGAAAAATAGATGTCTATACCATCTCCAGCTCCTGAAATCAGAACATATTTCCATATAATCCAGTGAGTTCATAGATAAATGAAATTGTGGAACTTTTATTTTTCTTTACTCTTTTACTGCTGAGATTGAAAAACATTCACAAAAACAGGAATAAATAGTAAAAAAACCCCAGTAATATATCAGTCTGCCTCCTATTGGCATTGAAAAGATATACTGAGTAATATTAAAGGCAATCTGGAAAAGAAACTATTTGTTAAAAGTTTTCTTTAATTTTTTTTTCAAAAGAAAAAAGAATATTTTTTTTCTTACTTGACATATACTGTACATATCCATTATGCTATTTCATTTTAGAATAAGTGTTGTATAAACATTTCTATACAGGAAGGAATAAGAAGCAATAAGCTGATGAAATAATGGGTCTGACCTCATTGTAAGAAAATGAAGCATAGTTAAAATTATCTGTGACTTACTGTGGTTATTTATTTTTCTAATCTAAATCATTCTTGCTTCCACCAAACTAATGTATAATTTTATAGGTGGTTTTATGCTCATTAAACTTCTGATTTTTTCTTTTGAGGATCTTATCAACTCCATCTAACCAATACTTTTTTGATCCACTTATTTTTACATATATTTATTAATTATTTATTAATTAAGTTTATTAAGTTGCCCTCTCTCCGAAAAGGACTCAGTATTTGTTCCACAGTTATTCTCTTTTAATGATGAAACCACTTGGATACATTTCTTTTATGCTGCATCAGGATTCTGGTAGCACATTTTTGACTAGCACGTTTTATTAAAAGGCACAAGCTTTTGTATAATCCACTTCATGTCATCATCCATTCATTCTTGATTCTATCTCATTTTGTTTTACCTCTGCAGTTCTGCATTAATTCTTGTTGCATTTTTTTTGTATACAAGCAATAACAAGTACAGATGCTGTCCTCACATACATTAATTAAATCACATTGCAAACCTTTTAAACATTTTTCCACATCATTCACATCTGAAGCCTTATATTTTTGTTCAATATTCTCACAGTATTTCTGAATGATCTGTTATCATTTTCTATAGTCTCTTTTACTTCATTCCATCAAGCATAGTCTTTATATTCTTCTGTGGGTTTTTTTTAACATAATTGTTTTAAATTCATTTCCAAGTATCTTCCACACATTTTCCATTATTTCTAGCGGGAAAGTTATATTCAAATACTTTTTATACAAGATTTGTACTTCTGAAGTTATCTTTGTCTTCCATAGCAATTTTTTTCATGATGTAGTCTTAATGCTACCAAAAATTGGTCTGCCCCATAATTATAAACTCTCATCTTCATCTTCATTAATTTTTTCAATATTTTTACTAGTCAAATCAACGATTTTAGATTTACATTTATTTACATATTTTCTTTCACCATGTGTACATATGAATTGATATATTCAAACCATGTAGTAGAAACAAACAGAACTTTTTCCTAAAACGATGCTTACCAAACAATGACCATTTTCATTTATTTAGGCCCTCTGAATGCACCAATGACATTTTCTATATTATCTCCTCTCATTCCCATATTTCCATTCCTTTCACATTGCAGAATATTTTTTCCCATGAACACATTCATTCAGAATTTGCAGTTTTCATCCACAAACAGACTTTTGATTATTTCACTGTTAGTATTCACTGGGATATAAGTCTACCAATCTATGGTTTCCTACAGACCTACTCCAGAGTAAACTAGATTACACTGATTCAGATTTTACACTTAGCTCTTTCATTCATAATTAACATTTTCACTTTTCTGCACGTATTCATCAATTTCACCCCACAAAATTAGATTATCTTTATTCAGGTCTCATATCCTTCTCCTTTCTCTTAGTTTCATGGATGCACAATTTGTCTATTTTTATTTATTCTTTAGCTATGCTTTTTATTATTTCCTCTTGCATTCTAAGCTGCAGTCTTGTACGTGCTTTGGTCTACCAGACTGTTCCCAAAGATATTGACCTCAGTTGCCTTCTGGCTTTAGTTGGTTCAGACTTTCTTTTTTTTTTTAGTATGATAGAAAAGGCATTGGCTAGGTTATCAGTTTTAGGCCTACTAATGGAACATACATCTTTCTCTGCTAAAAGTGCTTTGTGTACCACATGTAAAGGACAAAAACCAACATTTTGCAGTCTTCTTGCTTTATCACAGTGTATTATAATTTATTAAATCAATTGAATATGCTTCCTCTGTATACAGTAATTTACCTAATATGTGTATAATTATTTTATCTTCCATCTAAAAAGCAAGCTAGTATCAACACTTGCCATCTGTAGCTTTTATTTGCTTTACAAGTAGTAAAGCAAATATCCTATTCCCAGGAAATGCTAGTAGAAAGAAACGAGAGGTGGTATGGAAGGGTAAGAGAACAAGAGAGCAAATAAATCCCATTTGTGCCATTAAAAAAACCAAGAAAAGTGAACTCAGTTATTGACAACTGAAGATAAAGAAAATAGTAATCTTGTTACAGAAACCAAAGAATTATGCTCTTTCATGCACACGCTTTCTCTTTTGCTCTCACACTGTACAAACTCTAGCACTCGAGCAGCAACTTACTCTCCTGCTATTTCCAGCACTTTAACGAAATTTTTCAACATTTGTTTGACACATTTTTTCAACACTAAGGTGGAGACAATAAGTAAACAGGTACTGAACAGCTATTTAGAGAGCTGGTCAGTCACTGTAATAATAAAGCAGAAAGAAAAAAAATATAAATAAAAAGCATTCTACAGAACAGAACATCTATCCTATGTACTGTAGCTACCGTCAACACATGACCTCTGACAAACAGTTTTCAGAGTAATTTTAATGCTACTCTGGATTTAACTTGACTAACTGGTAGCAATTGAGCACATCTTTTTTTGTGGCAGCAGTTATCTAAAATGCTACAATAACAGCATCAAAAGTAGAATGGTGGAAGATTGGTTTTCCATTGTGCTGCTGAACTGGCATAATGCCCACTTTAAAAGCAATTCGCTGTTCATCACTGAAATCTGGCAGACACGACACTAAATGCCTCGAGGGGAAAAAAAGCATGTCTTGAGAATGGAGAACCACTCCAACTACCAACGTTGGCGGAGAGGGGTGTGTGAAATGGGTAAGAAAAGAAAGATAAAATTAGGTAAGAGGGGAAAATTATCAAATAGAAAGTTTAGCATTACATGTGGACTCTCAACTGGCTCTGCTTAATTTGACCAAAGGTTTTATCATAGGCTTGTATTAGTAATGGCAGAACTAAACAAAAGTAAATATATATTTTGGGCTGGCTATTGTTCTAATGAAGTGAAATCTTACTGAGTTACATCAATCATTTTCAAATGCAACTCCTTAGTTTTATTTACAACCAAAAGTAATGAGTAAATATATGATAATAGAACTTTTCTTTTTTCATCGACATATAAAATCCCTTCTCCGCCGACTTCTAAATACAGGTAATGATTTAGGAAGCTTTCAAAATGTCTTTTTACTGTCAATAAATAATTCTATTCCCATTTTCATGTAAAAAAAGGCTTTACAAATGAAAATTTAAATTAAAATTCTGATTATAGTGTAGTGTGACAACACCTGTATTTATAATTTTACTGTCAACTAGCTCTTAGTGGTTAACAATAGCTTGAAGCAGAAAAGTAATTAGAAATTGTTTGCAACATGCCAGATGACAACGCTGGGTGCTTTGCTATGCTTGGGCAAAATTTGGTTGGATGATAGAACTGATAACATTTATAGAAAATCCTAACATTAAAAGTTAATCTGAAATCAGGAATATTGTTTATTATTTCTTTTATTATAATACTTATATATATGTGACAATGAGTCATTCCTTTGATTTTTAATCTGACTCAATACTAAAATTAAAAAGAATAGATGGATGCCCACTGCAATGACTGGGAACTCCGTAACAGCCTATCTGTAGTACAGCTATTATGAATGCCCCAAGTATTAAACAACGGAAGGTTGTACATGAGCCAATGGCTTTTTATGAGCATATGTACACTCAAACTTCTCTATTCACTTGATGGAAGAAAGCCCAAACTTACAATATAAGGGTAAAATGCTGCAGATAAAATTCACAGCTGTTACAAAAGAGTTTCTATACCAATAAATAAATAAATATATTTTATTTATTCATTCATTTACTTATTTTATTTATTTATTTATCATGGGAATAATATATTTGTTAAAAACGTCTACATGTTATAGCTATTATACAGATTAGGTCCTCTTTTTAGTATGTATGTTGGGGCATATATTCTTAAAAGAATGGCTACATATAGTCAAAGGTTAACCATGCTAATTTAAACATGACAGTTCCATTAGAACCTTATGATGAAAATTAAAATTGTCATCTTCAATTTTTCAGAACTTCTAATTTCTAATAGAACTTGTTTCAGACTACAAATAAAAAGCCCATCTTTGTCATTATTATAAAGATGAAAAATATACTAAAGGAAGGCACAGAATGAAGAAAAACAGAATGACAGTGAAGTTTTAGTTTATACTGGGTATGACAATACATGCAAACTGTCAAAACTAAGGAATGAAAAAAGCTGTTATCAAGCAAGTGTCAAGAGAGTCTTCTGAGATTTAGAAATCTTGTGTTTATTGTAACTACTCTACATTACACAAAGTGAAATATCCCTCTCCTTAAATGCTGTTAAATATCATGAAAAAGAAACATCTTCCTCTATTATTTACTTTTTTCTTTTTGTAATTCTGTACTTGACAGAAAAGGTTGTCTTTCATTTTTTTTAAATTGCATGGTCAATATTCAGTGGAAAACACTATGCTATATCAAGCATTACCTCATTTTCAGCAACTGTCAATTTTATATTGCTAACTTCTTGTCAATTACCAAAGAATGGAAACTTAACATAATGTGGAATTGGGAAAGGATTTTCAGGTTTACCAAATAATGCAGAAGAGTACTATGGAAAAGATTTTTAACATATTGTGTTCAACAGCATCCATCAATGAAAGATTTCTGAATCAGTAGAGCATGGGTGTCAAACTCGCAGTGTCACATTGCCATCATGTGATGTTTCGCAATGTTTTTCCCTTTGCGGTGCTGGGGTGGGTATGGCCTGCATGTGACGCATCTGGCCGCCGGTTTGACACCCCTGCAGTAGAGGCTTTAGTAATGTAGATATTTTTGTTGGTTTCTTTTCCATATGAAATACTCTATTCTGCTTCAGGAACTGGGAATCATGGAATAGAGTAGAAGTAGTATGGGACTGAAAAGACACTGGAAATGTCCAAAAATAATAATCTCCATTGTATTAACAAGCTTCTCATGAGATACATTAAAACATATAATTTGTTACCTGTTTTTTTAAAAAGAGAGATTATATAGTAAATGAAAAAATCTATTTTGATTGAAACAAAAAAAAGATTTAAAGTATAGAATAAATAATTAATACTAAAAAGTGACAGGTACTGAAAACGCAGTTAAACCACCATTTTATAGGGCAGTTGGAGGAAGGGATGTCAGTTAAATTGGAATGTCTATTAAATTCAAATTTAGATAATGTACATACATTTTATGTATTTTTTGAGCAATTTACTAAATGTACATAAATGCCTCAACCATCTGAAGCAAATTTCCAGAAAGTATATGGAATGTGGTTGAACAGACAACGAGCAAAACTCTCTCTCCATCAGTAGAAATACTTATCTGGATCAAAAGCTTTATATGAAGGGAAGGAATCTGTTGTTTGGGGGAAGGAAATGTTTGAACCCAAATATTATATTTATTATAAATAAATATACTTTTTACTCTTTTGGTCTAACGGGCTAATACAACTATTCTTTTGGTACTTAATAGTTCCATACTGATATAATAATGCATCCCTCCCTAGCAGAATGCAGTGTAATGGTTAACTAGTCTTATAACCCAAAAATTTTATGTAATTACAATCTGTTATAAAAATGTAAGGCTGTGTAAAATGAATGGAAGTTGGCCTGTGGCATAAAGCTCTGTTCTTTATGGGTCACATTATAATTACATTCACAAATCCATGTTTCAAAGGCTTGTGAGCAAAGACATGCCAATCTTTAATAGTAATCAACAAAGGATCCTACAGCTTGGAAAAAGTATGTCATTATAGCAGAAATTTGACACACTGAAATTCCCTACCATTAATATGAAGATGTCATTCCATTAGCTGTGGAATATATAGTACTGAAAGATCTACCAGTCCTATTTTGTTGCACATGAAAATTTAATATCAGAACATTTTTAAATTGAGTTAGCATTATCAGAAGAAATATATGCTCTATTTCCTATTATTTATGAAGCCCTATCCTTTTCTTTCTAACCAATTACATTCCCTATCATTTCCAAAACATATAAACTGTTTTCAATCAATAGATTTCTTTATTATAGTGTACAGCATACTTGTTACTGACTCTTTTCTATATTGAATCCTTGATTGGACAAGCATTCTGAATACAACATGGACAGTGATTGCACATGTAAAGCAAATTAAAGCTGCCAATCTCATTCTTAAGGATATTCTTTATATACCTAATACGGGAGTGAAATATTCTGAGCATATTTTATTGGAAAAAATTAGAAAGGAAAAAGAAAATTAGAAGAAAAGTTCATTGCAAACAGGAAAGACTTTCATTTTCTTTTAAGTTTATCTAGCGTTGACATTTTAATACTCCTACTCTAATACTTTCCCATTTTAATTGACCACTTTTTCCTCCTTTTTTGTATACTATTTTTGTTGTTGTTTGTTTGTTTGTTTGTTTATTTATTTATTTTTATATGCCGCCCTTCTCCGGAGACTCAGGGCGGCTTACAATGTATTAAGCAATAGCCTTCATACTTTTTGTATATTTATACAAAGTCAACTTATTGCCCCCACAAACCGGGTCCTCATTTTACCCACCTTAGAAAGGATGGAAGGCTGAGTCAACCTTGAGCCTGGTGAGATTAGAACTCGCAGTAATTGCAGGCAGCTGGATGTTAAATGCTGCCTTAATAGGAGGCATTAGCCTGCTACGCCACTCAGGCTCCTGTTAAGGTTGAATGTATGTTTTGTTTTGTTCCATTTTGTTTGTTTGTTTTACTGTGTTGTATTTTATTTTCTATGATAAAACAATAAATTTAAGAAATGAAGACATTTTAATACCCTTATTTAAAAGGCTCCTCAAAATGATAATAATTGGCAAACAATGCAAACACAATTCTTCAATAATCAAGTTTCCCATTGTAATAATAGTAAGTTCATTCTTCACATGATGATACTGCTTGAATTAAAGTAAAAATTAATTTCACAAATATATATATATCCAGATCCATATTAAATGCACATGTGGATTTATCATAAGTAACTCCTATGAAAAATGTCTAGTTTTGCTGAATGTGATTTAATAATGGCAAAGACTGGACTCCAATCTGAAACCACACTGAATAATTTCCAAAAAAAGAACAGTTAAGCAAAAGCCAACAGATGTGAACATCTGCTTCAACAACACACAGGAAAGCAAAAGAATGTTCAAAACCTCAGCTCCTCTGATCCATCTGTGAAGGAGGCTGAGTGCTGTCCATGACACTCACGTGAACAGAAACTCATGGCAAGAACATTAGTTTTCCTCTAAACTTCAAAGACAATTCCATACTTTGGGATGTAACATTCCAATTGCAGTGACTTCTCAGAATCTATCAATTTTAGAATGCTTTGAAAACTCTGTGGTTACTATGTATTTGGGACATAATCTCCACGTAGAACCTATTTCTTACTGCTTTGCAGTTTAATTATGCATTATCTAAGCAAACTGTAATAGTGGAAGCAGACAATCATTACCCAAATATTTCTTCTGAATACCAATGACAAGGGATTAGGGTTTTGTTTTTTGTAAACTCTCCATGGACATTTTATCTTTAATTAGAATGGTTATATGTAAATTTTTTAATGTGATTAAAATATAGAATATATTTGGGAGGTCAGAGTGCTGCTGGAGACTCTATCAATAAGATTTATTGAAAATTTGTGTTGTATTTATATTGATAGTTCATTTTTATTGTTTTTATCTAAGCTGCCTAATGTTTTGTTATTTTTTTGCAGATTTTTAAATTGTTGTCACCCACCCAGAGTCACTTGTCTGGGATCTGTACCCATATAAATTGAATAAAGATTTTTGGAAAGAAAGAATGATCAGCCTCAGAACTATTTCATCTCCTGGAAAACATAACTGTGGATTGGAAGAAAAATTCTTAATTCTTGACAGTATATTGTAAACATGAGGAATACTCTTGTGCAAATTCATGGCAATTATTTACCGGTATATCAGTTCAAAAAAAAAATCCCACTAAGATATTAATATATTCAAACTGGAAAATTTGGAAAGCAATCTAAAAGGCCATTCTTTTAGGAAAGCAATTTAAGAAATTAGAAGGGAAAATACTATTCAAAGTTGCTACCTGACAGTTTATAGATATTCCTTGGCCAGACTGGCTGATAAAAAGTCAAAATACACTTAACATTCTTAGATATCAAAAGTAATACATAAATTTCTTGAGGATTGAAGATAGATATGAAAGCATTTTTGTAGCACCTGAGAAAATCTCATAAAGAAGACTAAGACCATCCAGATGATAGGACATGAATTAAGCTAAAAGAAGATAGACTCTGTGTTAGAAAATACTTCTTAATAACAGAAATATTAGATGATATTCCTAGCAAGAGACATGAAACCATCAACACCAAAAAATGGTTGGCTCCCCTTCATTGGATGGAGGAGGACTGGTGTCAGTAGGTTAAATGGACTTTTTCAACTCTTTGATTCCAATAACAAGTGGTTATTATACAGACAATAAGACATGCATGAAATATTGGGGCAGTAGTTTTTATGGATTAACTGATTTTAAAAAAAAATTAACTGCAGTAGCATGTAATATTGTTTTAAAAATATTGGTTTATGCTTATGCTATACGGTACCACTGTTTTCAAAAATTCTTCCATAACTCAACATCTGGCACTGGGATAAGATTTTTAGAGTCCTTTGGGCTTCTTTGCGGTTTGTTTTTGATATACACAGATATATGGATATGTACGATCATAAAATAATCCCTAGAAATAATAAGATAATTATTTTCAATAAGATAAATAATTCTTTGGACTTACCATGTTTCCCCAAAAATAAGACAGGGTCTTATTTTCTTTTGACCCCCCCAAATAAGGGCTTGGCCTTATTATCGGGGGAGGGGGTTTCTTATTATTTTGGAGGTGCAGGAGGCAGCGAGCGTGGGACTGGATGTCCCATCGCTGCTGTCGCCTCCCCTCCCTGTTCTTTGCACCGGCCGAGCGGCCCAACACGTCCCACCCCACCCCAATGGCAACAGCTGCTTCCCTTCCCCGCCGTCTCTTTATCAAGAGGGGTGGCAGGTGGGGTGGAGGGAAACCGAGACTCATGGAGTGAGACGTGGCTCCCCTTGCTATCTCTTCTCCCCCCTCGACGGGCATGACAGAGCTCCTGCCCCTTGCTTAGCCACCCGCCCACTTTAGGGATGCAATTTGGGGGTGGCAGGTGGGACGGGTGGGAAGCGGGACGCAGGTCTTACCTTTCAAGCTCCGTTGCTTTCCCAGAGCAGCAATTGCCCTCACATCTGCTTATTCCAGTTTCCTTCTACCCTGAGGCTTATGAAAAGAGGCAACTGTTCAAAGTCTTTCAATAGGCTAGGAGGGTAGGGGTCTGCTGAATCCTGGGGTTTCCATGGGACGGGGGAAGATGCATAGAAATGTATTGTAGGGAATATATTCTTCATATAATTGGTTATAAATACTTGTAAATTCAAAGCTATTTTTATTTGTTAAGTTGATGATAAAATTAACCTGAATCAAGATGCAGTATCCACACCATCACTAACTTAATATAACTGTCCTTATATTAACGTAAGGAGTCACTGTGTGAGTTGGATGGCCACATAAATATATTTAATAAGTAAATAAAAAAGTGGCATGAACATTAGATACTAGGTAAGTAAAAATACAAGAAAGAACATAACATTTTTATTACAGAACATGAGGTGATTCAGCACAGCTTTTATGGCCAATATTAATGGCCTTAAATGGATGCCAAAATCTGTATAGAATTACTCTGAAAAAGGAAAACCCATATTTTTAGTATAAAAACAAATTAATCCAAAACTTGTTAATTACATCATATGGTACAAGTAATTTACATGCCTCCATCAACTAATAAATACTGAAAAATGAAACAAAAACATTGCAAAATAAAACGGTTGCTAAATAGATTGAATAATATAATGTTATGTTATATGTAATATAGTTATAATTATTCTAGTTTGATTGATCAGCATTTGACCAATTTAAAGAATTAAATTTCAAGGTAACAAAATTAAAGAATAAAATAAGGTGTAATTTTTATTTTTAAGAAGTTTCATAAACTGCCTGGAATAATGTTTCCTGCAAAAAGTGAACTAATTAATCAGCTAATCAAAATTTTAAAGACTTTTTGTTTTCATGTTTGAAAACGGACAAGATAGATAACTTGTAAATATGAGAACAAATTTAAAGCATTCGTGGTTTTCCATTTTATAGTATTAGACAAATTTTCCTCCAAATAACAATATTTTTACTGTTAATATTGTCAATTTTAACAAAAAATTCTGCTTACAAACCTAAAAACAAATTTTAGAAAGATATATATAATGTCCAAAAGAAAAACTGTGTTTGCTGTTTTTCACCTCAAGGAATATAAACAACTTTACTGTCATTTCATTTGGACTGGTACAGTATTCAAAAGCTTTCAAGGGAAAGTAGGGTTTTCCCTATTGCCTTACTCATCTATGTTCAACGTAAGAGTTCTTAAATGGAGGTCTAAGGAACAAAAGATTTTGCTGCTTCTTGGTCTTTTTGGTCTCTTTACCCATTGAATCATTGAAGAAAATAATGTTACTTATTTAATGAAATTTAAGAAAGTTATGTTTTCTCAAAATAAAATTACATAAGGAACAATGCTGAGACTACTGAGCTCCAAAATGTCATGCGGAAGCTAAGAGATCTAGTTGTCATCTTCAGTTTTACTGCTAGGTACAACATTTCACATACAGATAACTAATTTCTGCAGTTATTTTACTTAAATAGCTATTCTAAGGGCAAGTCAAACTCCTTGTGACATTGATTAAATAAAATTTTAGATTTCAAAGCATCATGACTACCTGCAGGGAGTTAATTAACCAAGCAGCTATGTGCTTCAGTGAAACTGTAAGGCAGCTTTAAAGTGTTCCAATAAGCCTAGATGCTATGATCAACAGTCTGTTTTGCCAACCAGACCAATCATTTCTCACTTTTTATGAAGAAAGAGGAACGGCATATAGCTTTTAAAATATATATACACCTGAAAAATAATAAGAGATAGGCAAATGAGAAGATTCTGGATTTGAGAACATTCATAGAAGCCAGAAGTTGTAAGAAATATGAACCCATAATACTAATAACTAGAAAAAAAATTTCTTTCAAAATGCTTTCATAATATTAGATCACACACTATTCTCATATGGATTATAGTTCTAGTGGAAGGATGTATTTCATGAAATTGTACACACAAAAACAAATTAAACTACACAGTATTTTTACAATTAGCTTGCTATATTATAGCAGTAGTTATATACCCCAGGTTGTCTTTGCAGTCTATAAACATATATTTAGTAAGGGCACTCAGACAAACACACCTTAGGTGTGCAACATAAAATCCTTAGTTACTACTTTCCTTTATTCAGTTAATAACCCCATTAATCTTCACAGCAGGATTGCGTGATGAGGAATGCAAAGTAAGAGGATATTGGGGCCCTGGCATTGCCCAACCTCAGAAGCCAGGCATAGTGTATTTATCAATATCCTTATTTCTAAAATAATTCTTTCCCAAGATCTATCAACTCTGCCAATGATGTCTAATATAGAGCAGAAAATGGTATTTGCCTACAATCTTCAGTTTTCATAACGTTTTTTTTTCCTTAGGGAAGACAATGTATATTTTTTGTATTGCCTAGAAAAGTTGCTCTAGGTGTATTTAGACTATCAAGATGAAAATCAGACATTTTTCAGTTTTATCTAAGTGGAATAAGACATGAGCCAATGCAATAGATTTTTTTTGGTGTATCTATTATAATAAAAGTGAATTAAATGAAGAAAATGCCATTTTCTGAAAATACAATTTGGTAAAAAATATTTATTGTACATCTCAGGTTTTAGCAATAGTTTCCCTCCTTTTAAAAAATGACATTACTTTTGGTGTTGGAATGATTACTATTAAATAAAGTAGTGAAAGAAAAGGTAGGGTTCCTATTGTCAATTTGAAGCAACCACTGAGGAGGGAGTGTGAAACATGCTTCTAATCCCCAGTCCTTGCAGCTCTTCCAGAAATACCACAGTCAATAGTACTGAAGGATCCAAAATGATCGGTCTGCTGATGATCGAAAATGATCAAGAACACTATACCTGGGTGTGCTCAAACTACCCAGAGGATCTTCAACATACAAACAATAATTTACAACATACAAAGCCAAGACTTGGCCATACTTCCATAGTAATAATGGCATAGACCTAAAAGAAGGAAGTAAAATGATTTTCTTAGATTTGGATCCCAAGAAGTTAGTGATTCTGAAAGTTATAACTTCAACTGATTGTCAAGACTGGTAATATTGATGGGAAATTATTACTGTAATGCATTTTGCATGTAATATTTCAAGCTATTTAATTATAATTCAGCAATTAATATTTTAGTGGACAATACTCTTTACTTTTTATGGGTGATTCAATCAAAGCATCTAATGATTATTACAGCAATATTAATATTAGCAGAAGCATTTTTCCTGGGTCTGAATATTTTAAAGTATCTAATATCTTATAATATATTAACCACTTTTGAAATATCGGGATTGCCAGTTGTCAATAAATCTATTTGCATCTCTTTTCACTAGTTTTCTTAGCAACAGATCAAATTAGATTTGTCACTATTGGCTTATAATGATTTCAAAATGAAATGGAATATATTAAGGCAATCCTTGGTGCAAAATGCAGTGACCCAGAATTCCACAGTTGTTTATAGGAGGTGACAGATTACACTTGTATTGGTTTGATACCAGGTTACTTAGAGGTACAGGTAAGCCTATCCCTACTAGAATTAGCCTAACTACTTCAATTTTTCTGGGAATACGTGATTGTCCTCCATTTTTGGGAGGTGAGACAGAAAGCTTATGGCATTATATATTTGTGATGGGGCTGGACCTCTGGAACGACCTCCCATTGGAGGATTCAATGTTATCTGCCTTCTGAAAATAGCAGAAAACAGAGCTTTCCCAGTGAGCTTTTGGAATCTCATACCATGTATTGCTTTTAATTTTTAAAATTATATTTATAAGATGTTCTTATGTACAGTTATGGTATTTGTTTATCTTGTGACCCACTGAAAGTCTGTTTTTATTGCAGTGGCATATAAGTTTGGTTAATAAATAATACTCAAAGAGCTTGCTAGTAATCAGTAAGGATGGGATTCATTAAAATACTAATTAACTATATCAAGTTTAGTTTAGAATTTGATTTGATCTAAACAGAATTTAGTTAATTAGTTCATGTAATAATTAAATTTGCATTTAATTAAATTAATATATTCACATTACAGGATATCTCCCAATTAAATACAGAATTTGGACAGTCTTGAAGACCTGCCAAAGGGCCTTTGGGCAAGAGCTCAGCTTCCAGCCCCAGCTGTGGGTGCCCATTTAGGTGGTTAGAACAGAACCTTTTCAGTGTTTGCTGTTCTTTACTATTTTTTTTTTATTTGCAACATTTTAATCCACATTTTATGTTTAGAGACTGTAAACAACTCAGCCTCCTATTAGACAAAATAAATCTGAGGAATATGTAAAACAAATAAGTCCTATTTTTGGAGAAAAAATAATTGTTTTTTTTTAGCAGAAATGAAATGCTAGGCATTCATTTCATGATGTATTTCCTCTCCTTCAACCCCCCCAACCATTAACATATTATATATTAACTATGCTATATATTAATATAAACATATTTATATTAACTATAAAACAAGATAGAGACATGTTGGAGGTTTCTGTAAAGGTGGAATTGCTTATCTGATTCTATTCAGTAACTAAAGGGATGCATCTCAGTACCTAGAGAAAACTTAATACCACTTAAAACATTTTACTTAACGCCTGCAAATTAAATGTTATTCCATTTAATTACAGGTGGTTTATTTAAAAAAAAGAATTAAATTTAATTGATTAAATAATATAGCCCTATTTACCATATGTTGGATAGTGAATATTTCAGGTAATTTTACTTTTTGCATAAAACTATTTGTATTTATAATTTAATTTTAAATAAATTAAGTGGTTTTCCTATGCTATTGCAAATTTGCTCTGTGTTTTTAAGTGAGAAAGGTTTAATAATTATTTGATGTACAATTTTCAATGAAGTAACTTTAAGTTACTTAGTCAGCTTACCCTCAGAAAATTTTTCATTATTGTTTACCTTTCTTTATAAAATAAACTCAAATCAGCTCATGAAACGAGAAAATTTCCATAGATATGCAATCTTTTCTTATCTGAAAAACCAACTGGGTTATCCATTAATTCAACCAGGAAAATAATCAGGATATGTATTGTTATAATGGTCTAATTAGATTCTATTAAACTAAAATACAATAGCAAGTAAAAATAAAAGGTGTCAAATATTGAAATTGGTTTTCACTATTTCTGTTATTTCAACTGATTTTTTAAATAGGCAACCTACAGCTATAAAAACATGCTACAGCCATATGAATAACTCAAAAAATTAATTCTAAATTCATGTACTTGACACTAAATGGATTATTTGCTTTTCTCTAATACATAAAATAGTTCTGGCTGTCATTCATTTTCCTTTATTTCTCCTACTATATACATCTTTTTTAAAATAAAAATATCTGTTTTAAATGAAAATATTACAATTAATAACATTTTCATGTCAAAATAATTGTCATATCTGAAGTTAAATGAATTGATATGTATTTGACAGATATGACCCTGATAAGATTAATTTCAGGGGGGAAAAAACCCTCCCCGGTAAACAGATATTAAAAATATAAATGTAAGAAGACTGGACAATAGTTATCTTTGACCAATATTTATTGTAAGAACCTAGTAGTAAAAAATAAAAACAACTACCAATGAAAAATAGCGTTTAATATTGCTGAAAGATTATGAAATCAGCCTATACGTGTGTTGGGTTCTCAGGTTTAAAAAGATAGCTTTTAGCCTTAGTAAAATTCCTACTATAAAGATGTAAATATATCTATTTTAGCTTGATTGCATATATAATGGAATGCTCATATAAATTCTTCATAAAGAATACTGGGGAGGCAGGATACAATATTTACTTATAGGTTTTAATTTCAAAAAATTGACAAGCTATACTAAAACTGATATATTCATGGCAAAATTACAGACGTTACAAACTAGGGTTATTTCATTTCAGCAATTTAGGACATAGATAATATCAAGCAGGCATTTGCTAAATCAAAATGACACACTGATTTTTCTTATGTAATATATTATTAGTAAGGCATACCAGAACATCAATGTTGACCACTCTGATGTAGAAAATTGTTTAAAACATTTGGGGGTAACTACAGAAAACTTTTTCTTTGCCTGGGTATAACTTATGAGAAGAGATGTAACTGTCTTTATCAGTCAGGCTGTGTGGTTTCCACAGAAGTCGAACCATTTGATAGAGCAGAACAAGCAGCAGTCTGGCTGTTATCAAAAAGTGAACTATTTCACATTCACAACATCTCATTACCCTTATATCTTTCACCACTTTTCTCAATTGCATCTGATAATCAAGCAAATCAATCTTTTAGAGTCATTATTGCCATGTATACACATTAACAGAATTATGCTTCAACTACATACTTAAAACAGACATTTTCTAAATAAGAACCTCGTTTAATCTAATGGCCTTTGAGCAGGAAATTCAGATCCTGCCTAATGTAAGGAATTGAGTCTCCTCTCTCCTCAAGAAAGTAGAACTCTTGAAATAAGCATTATTTCAAAAGAAAACTTTTATTGAGGGAAAATGATAGTAAGGGTAGTAAGGCAGGATCTGAGTTTCCTGTTCAAAAACCATTAGATTAAAAGTTGAAAAAGCCCCTCCCAGTCCGAGTCGAACCAATTCACAGGTATGAAGTTGTTTTGGGAACTCGAGCCAAGAAAGGTGATAAGAGGTATATCTCAGATATCTCAGGTGATAAGATAATTCTCAGGTGCCGCTCTGGCTGTTTCTTCGGAGCTGAGATAAAACAGATGGCCCCAGGCAGTTCCCTCAATGGTGGGATTCAGCCGGTTTGGTAGAACCGGTAGCTAAATTTTTGTGGAGTTTGGCGAACTGTCTGAATAGCCTTCCTCCCCCACCCCACCTGCCACCCCAAATTGCTTCGATAAAGGGTGGCGGGTGACTAAGTGAGGGACAGGAAGCCCTGCTGTGCCCAGCAAGGGGGGGAAGAAGAGATGGCAAGAGGAATCCTGTCTCGCTCCACATGCCCCAATGAAAGGCACCCATCCACTTCCCTTCCCCACCTTCTCCAGTGCTGGAAGCCAACTGTCAGCTGTGTGCCCTGTCACCCATTCATCCCCCCACTCTGAACTCACCCGGTACTACAGTCCACCACACAGGCTGGGAGCTGCCCTGCTATCATCCACGGGTTTGAGACGCCGCTGAGGAAAGGTGCCAATGACCCTGCGTGCCTCTTACTCTCCTCTTCCACTTTGGGTGATGAAGGCATCACTTCCGCAAAGGAGTGAGTCACTCCCTTACCCCAGCCTTGGCTAGCCTCCCTCACCCCCTGCTTGCACATGCTACGCCCGGTGAGGGAGCACAAGATAGCCGCCTCTTCTGTCGGTCGCTCCCTCTCTGAATGTGGGCATGGGAGGGGCACCACAGAAAGAGACAGAGCTGGTGGGTGCATCAAATCAGAAGTCTTTAGGAGAAGCACTGTTCGGGGGTGGAAAAGAGATGTGGGCGGGCACTGCTCTCACATTTCTTTCACTTTGTTGGGGCTGGAGGTGCTCGCTGCCTTGAATCGCCCTCCTTTCTTTATCCAGAGATGGCATCTTAGGAAGCCATGGTTTAATTATGGCATTCAGCACATGATGGAATCCTCTTTCTTTGACCACCTTTCTTGGGGGAAGCGAGGGCATCTGGGTGGGGCAAGCTCTGCGGTGCTGCAATGGAGAAATGGGCAATGAGCGGCTGGCTTGAGGGAAGGAGGCTGCTTTCCCTCTTTCTTATCCCTGCTCCTCCTCCTTTCCTTGTGCCGGCCACTCCATTTCCCATTTCTCCATTGCAGTGCAGTGCCCAGGATTCACTTTGATAATGGGGGTGTGTATTAATTTAACAACTGGTTTGCCCAGGATTAGGTTGGCCGTTTGCAGGAGGCTCGCCCCGCATGTGCAGAGGAGCTGGAGGATGGGGATGGGCCACGCCTCCCACGACGGTCAACCTGAATCTGGGCGAACCAGTTGTTAAATTATTTGAATCCCACCACTGAGTTCCCTCCCCCTCCCTTTCCCAAGCAGGTACATCAAAGCGACAGAAAGCCAGAAACAGGAAAGGAGTTGTAAAGAAGCATCAATCCCTCCCCACTGGAATGGCAGTGTCCTGATAGGGATCTATGGGACCTGACACTCACTATGCAATGACCATTTCTCATTTATTCCAGTGTCTCTAAATGACCCACTCGCTCTTCCAGTATGCTCTCATCATGTTCCTATGCATCCATTTGTATCATCTAACAGAGTTACCCTGTTTCCCCAAAAATAACACATCCCCTGATAATAAGCCCAATCAGGCTTTTGAGCGCATGCGCTAAAATAAGCCTCCCTCCTGAAAGTAAGCCTTCCCCGAAAATATTTAAATGCAGAGTTGGAAATTGGGTAAGACGGCAAGAGGAGCCCCATCTTGCTCCAAGCGCCCTAAAATAATAAGATCTCCCCAAAAATAAGGCCAAGCGCTTTTTTCAGGGTTTAAAAAAATATAAGACAGGGTCTTATTTTTGGGAAAACATTGTAAATTTTCATTCTTGATTGCATTCACTCAGAATCTTGTGCATATCTTTCCTAGAACTCACCTTTGGGGTTTTGGGGTTTTTTTTTTTTTTTTTTGTTACCATGATTCACTAGAGTAATGACACTCTGATAGCCAAAAATGAAAAGGGTCTGCAAGCTCTACTAAGAAAACTCAAAGAGCTGAGTGAAAAAAATGGAACTAAAATTAAATATAAAGAAGACCAAACTAATGATGACCACAATAAAAACAACAATCAATAAAGGTATTGAACTAATAGATAGCTTTTGCCTTTTTGGATCAACCAAATGTCAAATGTGCTGTCTCTTAGTCTTTTTAACTAGTATTAATGTTTTTATTGTAAGTTTTAATGTTTGTTTTAATGGTTTTTTTATTGTACACTGCCAGGTACACTCAAGTATATGAGATAGGTAGCTATATGAATATGATAAATGAATGAAAGCCTGAATAAATAAAAATATCAACAGTAAAGCAGTATAAGCAGTCAAGAAATACACCACAGACTAACATTTGATAGAACAGTCAACAAGGTCTTGGAAAAGATATTCAGATGCAGTGATATGTCTATATCTGTAAAGTTTAGAATAGTGCAAGAAATGGACTATTCCATAGCCCTGTGAATACTTTATGGAACTGAAAGTTGGATTTTGAAGAAGTCAGATAGAAAAAAATAATGAGACTTTTGACTTTTGGTGCCAAAGAAGCCTAAGAATACCATGGATAGCCAAGAAAACAAACAAAGGAATAATTAAACAAATCAGTGCATACTTCTCACTCAAGACCCAAATGGTTGGGGTGAAATTATCCTTCTTTGGACATTTTATGTGAGCGTCTGGAATAGGCTAATGCTGGGAAAAGTGAAAAGAAAAAGAAAAGGATGACTAGTGGGAAGGCGGACAGATCAGTTACACTGGCAAGGCAGACAACGTTGAAAGACCTAAAGGCCAAGTTAGAAATAGATCATCATAGTGAAAATGTATCTGTGTAGTCACTGATTATATGGCACATAGTCAATAAATGAATTAATTAAGTTATTAATCTCACATACATTTAAGAAATGGAGCTGATATTCTCAAGAAAAGATGAATGTATTTATTTAAAACATTTATATTGCTGCCTATCTTCAGCTCTGGACAGCTCCCAATCAAAACTTAAAACAACATGTAAAACAATATTAAAACTATAAAGCTAAACACATTAAAACATTAAAAACAATAAAAACCTGGTGCCAACTCAACTTCTAATGTCCAGTCATCTAATATGATCCCAGTGCTGGAGGGAAAAGCCAGGTCTTCAAAGCTTTACAGAAGAATAAAGCCTGCTGAATGTTCAGGAAGAGTTTAGGAATCTTGCCAAGGGGATATATTTATTGAACTATGTTGAATGCCCTTATAAACCTAACTGGTCATAGAATCGTCCTGTATATTGATGATGTTACCTAGTTTGGGTAATGATAGGTCTGCAAGAAAACAACCAAGCTTAGAAAGTACCAAGGACCCTTCATTCAAACCCTGAGCTACAAATACTCTCCTTTATTCTTCCTGTACAATGTAAGATGGCCAAACATTCAAAAACAAAAAGATCAAAAGAATTGCTGGTCATATCCACTTCATTGGTTTTAATTTTAAGGACATTTCTTTGTAGAAATAGTTTGATGAAATATTTTCTCCCATGAATGAAGGCAAATATGCATGTCCCAGGATAATGTTGCAGGATCCAATTTGGGTCGGTCACTGAGACCAGAGGCTTGGTCTTCCGAGCTTTTGGACTCATGTTGGAGCCCATCCTCAGGGAACTTTTCTCTAGCAGAGTGTGTGCTTTGGGCTATTCTGTGTGTGGTATTTATATGGTGACTGGTTGTTAGACAACCATATAGGCAAAGCACACACTCTGCTAGAGAGAAGTTCCCTGAGGATGGTCTCTAGTACCAGTCTGAAAGGACAAAAAACTAAACCTCTGGTCTTAGTGATCAACCCAGATTGGATCCTGCAATAATATCCTGGGACCTGTATGTTTCCCTTCATTCGTATGAGAAAATATTTTCTATATTAGTTATTTATTTAGTTGTTCAATTTCTATGGTGGCGCATCCCTGTCAATGACTTATTTTTTATTGAATAAAAGATGATTGATGAGAATTACCTCCACAGTATGAATATGTTTATAAATAAAATATAAATGTTTGTTCAATAAACATGATAGGTACTAGAGTATATACAATAGCTTGTATTTATAATCTTAATTATATGAGCATTGTATTATATTACAAAAAAGAACAGAAGCCAAATCAGATAATGCCAGATTAAGACTAGAACTCCTATCTTTCATATAAAAAACTAATGACTGTACCCGATAATCTGACTTCTTAATGTTGCAATTACTTCCAATGTGCAATTATACATCTGATAAATAAGCAGTTATTGAAATTAAAGCAACTAAAGCCTTTATTCCTAACAATACCAGCAAAAATTGAGGAAAATTCAGATGGTGCATAGGAAAGCAAAATAACTTTATTTTACTTCCATAAGTTACCAAATGCAGATGTCAGAAACAACTTTAGAGGCCAGAAATTAAATCAGCATATCAAAATAAGAAAATATGTTCTTAGTTTACGAATTGGTCTTTTATATACTCTCCAGTTCATAAAATAAGATTTTAGAAATTTTGCACTAGATAATTATACTTCCTGATTTTGTAATTAGTGGAACTACATGTAATTACATAATAATTATGATGGTAATTACATAATTAAGATGTATAATTATGTAGTAAAAAACATTATGGAAATAAAATAAATCAACTGTATATCCACAATACGTCTACAAAAAAAAATCTCCTATTGCTTAAAAACTGTATTTTCCCCACAAAATAAATAAATAAATAAACAATAAATAAATAAATAAATAAAGGCGATTAGTCTAGTGTATCAATTACTTACTGACAATTAAAGAAAAATCTTATAGATATTAAGATGGTGAATTATCATCTTAAGACATAATTATACTAATTTAGTGATAATCAAACATGTATTTTATCCTAAATCACAATAAATCAACAAAAATTCCTCTTGAGACATTTGAAACTAGCTAGAAAAATTTTAAATTGATGTTTCAGCGCTGCAAATTTTGTTATTTCTTGTTATTTGTTCAAAACACTTCAGATAATACATAGTGGATAACTTAAAACTTGAATTCTCTTTAAACTGTATTTAAGGCTTTTTCTATACTATAAACATTAAATGAGTAATCCTCTTAATTTATAGAATTGCCCACTTTTTAATAGTGTACTTTATTCTTACATTTCTTTTGGGACATGGTTGCAATATGCAATTTGTATTTTTTCTGACAACTGCTAGCAGAGACATATTGAAGAACCTCGTTAGTATCACTGAAAAATACCACCATGATGAAAGCTCTCCTTGTACAGCTTTCTAGCAACTCATCCATAAAAAAACCCCCCACTTTGCATTGATATTTTGCACACCAAGTCATGAGCACAAGAGAAAAAACAATGTTTAAATTACAGGATATAAGCAAATATTCCAAGTTAGACTGCGTTTCTTTGGAGGTCATACAGCTTAACCATTTCATTTTTCTAAATACAATTTTACAGTCTGTTCATCCAGAAAGTTAACTGAGCATGATTTGTATATAAATTTGTAAAAGTATTTGCTGAGCATGGATTTATTTTTAAAATAAATGCACAGTATAAAAACCTTAAAAGATCTTAGAAAGAAGTGAAACTAGTGATCTAAAAATATACACAATACTTTTAATATCCAACCTTCTTCAATCAGTGAGTGATTCAATATAATCTAACCTTCTATTTTTACTTTAATAATTGGTCTGATATTTCTGATACTAGTACTAGAAGTCATTAGAACTAAGATGTTCTATTGCTAGGTTAGGAAAATGTTATGCAAAAGAACATAAAATAAATGATTCAAAAGAAAATATATCATGTTCAAATATTATTTCAGGTCTATTCTTCATGCTATTAAACCTTGAAAAGTTGCAGAGCTTCAGCCTATGTCTCGTAGAGGAAATATCCACAGGCAGCAAATTTTTTGCAGCCTTTCAAGTTGCTCCTTAAAAACTAAGCAAAATTATACTTGAGATCAGTAACATATTGGATGATTATTAACCCATACCTTTTTCTTCCTGTTCCTTATAAAACTCCCCAAAATTTTAAACCAGTTGCATTTTTATGTTTTACTGCCCCTAGGCTGTATATTGTATTCCCTCAACTTGGACGCAAAAACAACAGTCTTTCATTGCTTTTACAATAGCTGTAATCATTCTGATTCATAATTTATTTTCAGAAATTATAATAACCTTGAAAAAAACTGCTCAAATCTTTTGTCTATTGTTCTAATAATGAAAATTTAAGTAAGGAATAAGTGAAAAAGTTGAAAATTCAGAGGTATGACAAGGAATGGAAAACATGTAGTTCTATATATATAGAAGCACAGGTATACAGATAGTTCTTGACTTACTATGGCAATTGGGACCAGAATTTCTGCCATAAAGCATAACTACATCACATAACTACAACAGCAAATCCCTGCAATCTTAGTTGCCATTGAACTGAGCTGAACCGAATCCCATCGTTATTAGGTGAAGCAACTTCCTGCTGGCTTCCCCACAACATGATGAAGCTGGCAGGAAGTTGGAAATCCTAGTGTCAGCCCTGGAGGCCATATTTTTCTTTGGATCTTTAGGGCTGCCATGCTTAGTGCTGTGGGAAACTGGGAGGGGGGATTGCATGGAGTGGTGGAGATATCTAGCCATAACAACATTCCTTTCTCTGAGAGTCAAGGACATTCGGCCTGCACCTGGAATGGCGTGACTGGGAGGCATCTCCAATTGGGACGGTGCATTGATTAGACCATGTGATGGACATATGGGTGCAGGGGAAAGGGCTTGGACTTTCTTTTGGGTGGGGAAAACCTGGAACCTTTCAGATTCAGGTTTTCCCAGATGTGCCAATATGACATCTCTAATAAAATGGAACTTTGAGGAACTTCTAGCCTCGGAGTCTTCTTTTGTTGGGGGCATTACTTGGAACCCTGACATTAACCCGAATCTCCTTTAAAGCTTCAATCAGCTCCCTGATTTCCAGGGTGCTGTCCAGGGTCCTGAGCCCTGAATGCCAACCTGACACCGGGCAGCGTGAAGACTCAGGGAAGATGGAGGAGAACATGGCGACCACAGAGGGAATTACTGGGACTGGTTTGATGGTCCACGTCAAAACCCTCTACTCCCCTTCTGAATTTGTGGTGAAGACAGCAGAGGCCGCCGAAGCAAAACACCGATAGGGTGCCCAGCCCAAAAAGCCAGTGCCCTGGCAAGCTGCTCAACCGGATCCCTGTGTGAGGTGAGCCTGCAGGAGCTGCCCCACCCCAGGAGTTGCTGACCAGGGCAATGCTGCAGGAACAGCAGATGGGAGTAAGCAGAGCGGAGCAGACCCAATCCCTCAAATGGAGAGCGATTCCCGAGAGTGAGACTTTCCACTGCTGATGCGAAGCCAGTTGCTGGCAGGTCTACTGGAGTGGTTCAACCAACTCAACATGGGCAGCATCACACAAGCTCCTAGTACTGGTCCCCCCTGCTGGATTCTGGCTCAGCCCACATTCACCTTTCCAGGCCAAGGGACCTCAGTGGCACCGAGTTGAGAGTCAGCCTCATTTCACTCAGCACAAAGTGGACAGTACCATAGCCTCCCACGTCGGGCCCAGTATATCGGGATGACAGCTTTTGCTGGAGTTGGAGTGGCACTGCCTGTTAAGCCAATCCAGTCCAGCACTACAAGGACCAAATTAGGACTGCCAAGACCCAACACCCCCTATCAGTAACCACTCCTCAGATTGCCTCCTGCTAACCAGATTTCCCCTGGCTGGGCTTTTTACTCTGGCCAGGGGTGGGTTCAATACCAATGGACACCAGCTCCAATCCCGCAACCGGTACCGGTCCTGCCGCCGGTCCCACCACCTGCAACCAGTCCCGCCAGCCGCTCCCACTCCATGGTTTAGAACGACGTTCGATGGGACCCCAGGGAAGTGGCCTACTTCCTCAATTGCGTTTGGTCCCACATTGATAGCTATGGGGACCAATACCAGACTGATTGGGACATGATTTCAACAATTGAGGATGGCATGAATGAAGGAGAAGCAGCGGAATGGATAGCTGAACTACATGATGAAGGAGCCCTAGAGCTAGGTGATGCGGACAAGTTCGTCCAACTGCTCCGAGGCCGGTTCGAAGACACGGCCCACCGGATAGAAGCCGAAGCCCAAATCAAAGCCTTGAAGCAAGTAAGCCACCCCCCCCAAAGAATTAGTTTGGGGATTCTGGAGGCTGGCAGGAAAACTGAGAGACTGGCCTGAACGCCTCCTTGCCTACCACTTCAAAGAGACCCTTGACCCAGACCTCAGACAAGCCTGCAGCATCAGTTGAGTTCTGGAACGTATTCAAGCCTGGTACAACACAACAGTAGCCATGGACCTGAAGATCGACCCCCATCAGAAGCCGACTACAGAAAAACCAGCAAGACCACCTCTGGGTCGCTGAACTTCGGTCTTGGTAGTTGCAACCCATGCTGTCCAGACGATTAAGTTCTATCGATGCGGTCAGCATGGGCACAGGGCATCCGAATACCTGGCCCCTCAGGTTCAGACCCCGGGGAAGGAAAACTGCAAGGAAGCCACTGGATAAGGGAACAATCACCAAACAAGCTGTTGAGGTTCCTCTCCTTCCAACTGGAAACAAGGAAACTCCAGCCAGACAAACCCCTCTGGGTTCCACCGAGGGGAGCAGTGGCGAAGACGACCCAATGTTAAGTGAAGCCATCCACCCCTTTACTATCAAAACCCGGACTGTAGTGCCAGAAATGGGAGCCCAAGGGGAGGTAGAGGCCATTATAGACACCGGCTGCACCAGATGCCTGATCAGCCTTCCCATAGTCCAACAGCTAGGGACAGGCATGAGACCCCTAGCGCACCCCATTTGTTTTGAACAGGTCAATGGGACGCTAGTAGGTGGAGTCCTGCCCACATTGGTCACAGAACTTGTTAGAATGGAGATGGGGCGTGACCGAGAACTCATCCGATTCATCCAAAAATGACCAAATCAATCATTTTGGGCCTCGCTTGGCTGGACAAATGGGGACCGACCATCACATGGGAAGACAGCTACTGAAAACTTAGAATAAATGTCGGTCCACTGCCACGCATCAAACCGGACAGTTGCCAAAAGGCCACAAACCCCAGCAGCCCCAGCAAGTGAAAAACCACAGCCCATGCAGATGAACTTCCCAGCAGCCAACAGGTGCCAAGGAAATACCAAGACCTGTTGGACGTCTTTAGCAAGCAAGATTGCAACTTCTTCCCCATCACTGCCCAACTGACTGAGTGATTTGTGCTGGGAGCAAGCTGCCTAAACCAAAGATGTACTCTATGACTCCAAAGGAAATGGCTTAGTTAAGAAAATACATCGACGCCAACTTAGCGTAGGGTTTTATCCAACCCACTAAATCCATAATGGCAGCCCAAGTATGATTTAAAGAAAAAAAAAGATGGGGGGAGAGATGGGGCTCTGCATGGATTTTCGTGGAATTAATGGCATGTGCATGGAGAACACCTACCCACTCCTCCTCATAAAAGACATGCTAAGTCACTTAGCCAAGGGCAAGGTGTTCACCAAACTGGACCTGAGAAAAGGCTATTAGAAGGAGATGAATGGAAGACCACTTTTAACTGTCCGCTTGGCAGCTTCCAGTTCAAAGTCATGCCATTTGGTCTGCAAGGGGCTCCTGAAATCTTCATGCAGCTGATAAGCGAGGTGCTACACGAGCACCTGTACAAAGGAGTCCTAGTTTACCTAGATGACATTCTTATATTCAGTGAGAGGAGCATGTAAAGCTGGTGCGGTAAGTGCTGAAAAAACTTTTAGTCGCAGAACTCTATGCAAAGCTGTCAAAATATGAATTCCATAAAACCTCCCTAGATTACCTAGGCTACTGAATATCAAGTGGAGGAGTGGACCCAGGGAAAGTGAAAGCCATACTAGACTGGCAACCCCCATGAACCCGCAAACAGCTTCAAAGCTTCCTGGGTTTTGCAAACTTCTATAGGCAATTCATCCCAGCATTCGCAGAAGTCACCTCGCCCTTAACGGAGCTATTAAAGACAAGGCCCCTTACCACAAAACCACGACTAAGTCAACTGCTCGTCTGGTCAATGGACTGCCAAAAAGCCTTTGAAAAATTAAAACAGCTCTTTGCTGAGGAGCTAATCCTCCAACAACCTGATCCAGAGAGACAGTTCATCATCCAGCTAGCGACGTAGCAGTGGCGGCCGTGCTCTTACAGAAGGGCCCACAAGGCCAGCTCCTGCCCTGTGCATACTGTATTTTTCGGAGTATAAGATGCACCAGAGTATAAGACGCACCTACCTTTTCTGTTTTGTTTTTTTTATAAAAAGTGTTTTTTATCTTTTAGACAAACATACAATGTATTTTCTTTGAACAGGGTATTTGGCGGTTCACAAATTTAAACAGTGTTTAGTCATTTCAATTAAATTTCTACATTTCCTTTTTGCCATATTTATTCCTCATCTATTTTTTTAAAAACCAATATTACCCTTCATCCTCATCTCTAATCTTAATCAAATTCAATTTTCCTTTCCATTCTATATGATACCGCTTCCCATTGTCATCTATTTTTATATCCATCCTCACATTGGTTAATTATGTAATATTACAGTTGTTTAATACAAATTCAACATTTTAATATAAAACAATTAGTTATATAACTATCCTTTTTTGTATATTAATCAATATGAACATGAATATTCCAATTATTTCCATGCAATCCAATTTCTTACAAATCAATTAATTATATTTACTACTAATAATAAACCAAATAATTTCCGCCATATATTCCCCCAAACCACAACTTAACCATTTCTGCTTTCAACACAATATACAATTAATAGTATCTCAATTATTACAATTCCCTAGTTAAATAGAGTTTTCCCCTTATGTTACTCATTTTCACATCTTAAACTCTCCCAATAACCCAAATAGTTTTGACATATAATCCTCCAAATCACAACTTAATCATTTCTACTTTCATCACAATATATAATTAAAAATTTCCTGAGACTCTGGCTCACGACTCGACTGAGGACCTGGTTGTGGCCTGGGACAGGGCAGCTACTAGGGCCTTGGACCGCGTCGTGCCTTTGCGGCCTCTGACCCGATGCCGATCTCGACTAGCTCCTTGGTTTTCTGAGGAGCTGAGAGAGATGAAGCATCGGAAAAGACGCCTGGAGAGTGATTGGAGGACAAGCCGATCTGAATCTGACCGAACACAGGTGAGATCTTATATTAAGACCTACCTAGTGGCGATAAAAGCGGCGAAGTCTAGCTACTTCTCCACTCTTATTGCATCTGCAGAAAACCGCCCAGCCGCGCTGTTTAGGGTGACTCGCTCACTACTTCAGGTGGAGGTGCGTGAAGACCCCTTACAGGGTTGAGCTGAGGATTTTGTGCAATTCCTGCATGATAAAGTCGCTCAGATTCGGGAAGGCCTGGACTCCGATTGGGTAGATCCAGGGGAGGAGATGGGGGTAGGTCCTGAGAGTGTTATCTGGGAAGAGTTTGACTCTATGGCTCCTGAGGATGTGGACAGGATTCTGGGCAAGCTTAGTGCTGCCACATGTTTATTGGACCCGTGTCCCTCCTGGTTGGTACTGGCCTCCCAGGAGGTTACACAAGGCTGGCTCCAGGGGATTATAAATGCTTCTCTGAGTGAGGGTGTCTTTCCCACTGCCTTGAAAGAGGCGGTTGTGAAACCCCTCCTCAAGAAGCCTTCCCTGGACCCAGCTATATTATCAAATTATCGTTCAGTCTCCAATCTTTGCTTCGTTGTGAAGGTTGTTGAGAGTGTGGTGGCATGACAACTACCCCGATACCTGGATGAAGCTGTCTATCTGGATCCGTACGAGTCGGGCTTCAGGCCGCGATACAGCACAGAAACGGCATTGGTCGCATTGGTTGATGATCTCTGGAGGGCTCGGGACAGAGGGTGTTCTTTTGTCCTGGTCCTATTAGATCTCTCAGCAGCTTTTGATACCATCGACCATGGTATCTTACTGCACCGGCTGGAGAGGTTAGGAATAGGGGGCACCGTGCTTCGGTGGTTCTCCTCCTTCCTCTCTGACCGTTCGCAGTTTGTGTTGGCTGGGGGGCAGAGGTCGACCTCGAGGCACCTTATTTGTGGGGTGCCACAAGGATCAGTCCTCTCACCCCTTTTATTCAACATTTATGTAAAACCGCTAGGCGAGATCATCCGTGGTTTCGGGGTGAGTGTTCATCAGTATGCTGATGACACACAGCTATACATCTCCACCCCGGACCACCCCAATGATGCCCTTACTGTGATGTCCCGTTACCTGGAGGCCGTGTGGATCTGGATGGGGAGAAACAAACTCAGCCTCAACCCCTCCAAGACCGAGTGGCTGTGGCTTCCGGCATCCCGGTATAGTCAGCTGGTACCATCACTGACAATTGGGGATGAGACCTTATTTCCCACAGAGAGGGCTCGCAACTTAGGTGTCCTCCTGGATTCACGGCTAGCTTTAGAAGAGCACATGATGGCCGTGGCCAGGGGGGCCTTTTATCAGGTTTGCCTGATCCGCTAGTTGCGTCCCTTTCTGGATCAGGATACCTTGTGTACAGTCACTCATGCCCTAGTCACCTCCCGTATGGACTACTGTAATGCTCTCTACATGGGGCTCCCCTTGAAGAGCACCCGCAGGCTCCAGCTGGTCCAGAATGTAGCCACGCGGGTGATTATGGGCACAACTCGTTACGCCCATGTAACACCTCTTCTGCGCAAGCTGCACTGGCTCCCGGTGGTCTTCCGGGTGCGATTCAAGGTGTTAGTCATCACCTTTAAAGCGCTCCATGGCTTAGGACCTGGGTACCTACGAGACCGTCTTTTGCCACCAATAGCCTCCCACCGACCAGTTCGTTCTCACAGGGAGGGACTACTCAGGGTACCGTCAGTCAAATCATGCTGACTGGCAACTCCCAGGGGGAGGGCCTTCTCTGTGAGGGCTCCAACCCTTTGGAATGAACTGCCCCCAGAGATACGGAATATCTCTGATCTCCGTGCTTTCCGCCGTGCCCTCAAGACCCTGATGTTCCAACAGGCGGGGCTAAACATGAACAAGTGAATGATCTTTTAAAATGTACACCGCCTTGAGTCCTACGGGAGAAAGGCGGTATATAAATATAATAAATAAATAAATAAATAAATAAATAAATAAAATATTTCAATCGTTACAATTTCCCTAATTAAATTTAAAAATGTTCTAGCTGTTATCCAAGCTACAACTTAATCCTTTTTACTTTCACCACCATATACCATTAAAGGTATTTCAATTGTTGAAGTTTATACTTATTCATATTTCTAAAAAAAACCAACAACTTATCATTGTCTAGATTTCAAAAATACAAAGACAAATATTCCAATTATTATTCATTTCATGTTTACAATCATGATTTCCCATTTATTTCTTACTACTATTCATATTTCAATTCTAAATATGTATAACATCTTTCTCTTTCATTTCTTTTTCTCCCTTCCCATTTTTATTTTTGCCTTTTTCTTTCTCCTTTTTTTCTTTAGTGTTTTAAAATCTTGAACTCTCCTTTTTTGCCCTAAGTTCCCTATTGTTTGCACCTACCTTTTTTGGTGAGGAAAAAGAAGAAAAAGAAATCTCCCTCTGCCTAATTTTGTGACGTTGCAGCAAATAGAAACAGCCTGCTTTACTTTCATTTTTGTTTTCAGCATAGCTCGATTAGCACAGGGGAAAAAAAAATCTGCTCCAGCAATTTACCTCTTTGCAGCAAGCAGCAGAGCCCTGCGCAAAACAGCTGAGAGCAAATCAGCTGAGAGTCGGGAGGCCGATCCAATCAACGGAGGTGATACGAAATCCGGAGTCAAGGAGGGGGTTAGAGCTTATACTATCGGTAGACATTACATCAGTACTATAGGTGGGAGGGGCAGATATGGCGGGAGTAGGGGGCCATATCAAGTGAAGGGAGTACGCGCTCGCTGTCTTCAAGCGGTGGCATGCTCCGGCCCCCAATGCTCTGCTCGTTCCCCAGGTTGCACAGACCCTCAGGCCCTGGACCTTCGGCTGATGCTATGCAACGCCAGGTCTGTGGTAAACAAAGCCCCCCTCATTTGTGATCTTGTTCAAGAGGGGGGAGCGGACCTGGCAGGTATTACGGAGACCTGGCTGGGCCAGGAGGGAGGGGTTTCTCTCATAGAGATGTGCCCACCTGGTTTCCGAGCATTTCATCAGCCAAGGTCACAGGGGAGGGGTGGGGGGGTGGCAGTTATCATTAGAGAAGGTCTTGGCCCGAAGGAGGCCACTGTTCCTCAGACGGTCGGATGTGAGTCCCTCCTTGTGAAGTGGGGTCATGGGGTACAGATGGGCTTGCTAGTTACGTACCTGGCTCCCTGCTACGTGGCGGCAGCCCTGCCTGAGCTACTCAACGTTATAGCCGCGGTGGCGGTTGATATCCCTAGACTTATAGTCATGGGAGATTTCAACCTGCCATCTGTCGGTGAGGCGTCTGAGGTGGCTCAGGAGTTCATGGCTTCCATGACGGCCATGGACCTGACCCAGTTAGTTCATGGCCCTACTCACACTGAGGGAAACACGCTGGACCTGGTTTTTGTCTCTGGTCAGTGGTTGAGTGATCTTGAGATAGGGGATATAGTGATTGAGCCCTTGTCATGGTCGGATCACTCCCTCCTTCACTTTGACCTTCGAACCACCACACCCCGCCGCAGGGAGGCGGAACCGATAAGGTGGTTCCGCCCCAAGCGCCTGATGGACCCAGATAGGTTCCAGAAGGAGCTTGGGCCATTTCCTGAGGCTCTGGCACATGGCTCGATCGAAGACCTGGTGGCCACCTGGGATAGGGAGGCTGCCGGGGCCTTGAATCGAGTCGTGCCTTTGCGGCCTCTGACTCGACGCCGATCTCGCCTGGCTCCTTGGTACACTGAGGAGCTGAGGGAGATGAAGCGTCGGAAAAGATGCCTGGAGAGCAGTTGGAGAGCCAGCCGATCTGAATCTGACCGAACACTGGTAAGATCTCATATTAAGACTTACCTAGTGGCAATAAAAGCGGCAAAACATAACTATTTTTCCGCTCTTATTGCATCATCAGATAACCGCCCGGCCGCCTTGTTTAGGGTGACCCGCTCCCTGCTCCTTCAGGAAGCGCGGGAAGACCCCTTGGAGGGTAGAGCCGAGGATTTTGTTCAATATCTGTATGATAAAATCGCTCAGATTCGGGAACACCTGGACTCTGACATAGTAGATTCAGAGGAAAGGATGGAGGCAGGTCTTGAGAATACCACCTGGAAAGAGTTTGATTCTGTGACTCCCGAATATGTGGACAGGATACTGGGGAGGCTGAATGCTACCACATGTTTATTGGACCCGTGTCCCTCCTGGTTGGTGCTGGCCTCTCGGGAGGTTACACGAGGCTGGCTCCAGGGGATTATAAATGCTTCTCTGAGTGAGGGTGTCTTTCCTGCTGCCTTGAAAGAGGCAGTGGTGAGACCTCTCCTCAAGAGGCCTTCCCTGGACCCGGCAATATTGGCTAATTACCGTCCAGTCTCCAACCTTCACTTCGTTGCGAAGGTTGTTGAGAGTGTGGTAGCACAACAGCTTCCTCAGTACCTGGATGAATCATCTTATCTGGATCCGTTCCAGTCGGGCTTCAGGCCTGGACACAGCACGGAAACGGCATTGGTTGCATTGGTTGATGATCTCTGGAGGGCTCGGGACAAGGGTTGTTCCTCTGCCCTGGTCCTATTAGATCTCTCAGCGGCTTTTGATACCATCGACCATGGTATCATGCTGCACCGGCTGGAAGAGTTGGGAGTGAGGGGCACCGTGTTGCGATGGTTCTCCTCCTTTCTCTCTGACTGGTGGCAGTCTGTGTTGGCAGGGGGGCAGAGATCGACCCCGAGGCCCCTTATATGTGGGGTACCACAGGGATCGGTTCTCTCGCCCCTTCTGTTCAACATTTATGTGAAGCCACTGGGTGAGATCATCCGTGGTTTCGGGGTGAAGTACCACCAGTACGCTGATGACACCCAGCTGTACATCTCCACCCCAGACCACCCCAATGATGCCCTTGAAGTGATGTCCCGGTGCCTGGAGGCTGTACGGATCTGGATGGGGAGGAACAGACTCAGGCTCAACCCATCCAAGACCGAGTGGCTGTGGTTTCCGACATCCCGATATAGTCAGTTGGTGCCAACGCTGACTATTGGGGGCGAGTCATTAGCCCCCACGGAGAGGGCTCGAAACTTAGGCGTCCTTCTGGACTCACAGCTATCTTTAGAAGAACACCTGACGGCTGTGGCCAGAAGGGCTTTTTATCAGGTTCGCCTGATACGCCAGTTGCGCCCCTTTCTAAATTGGGACTCATTAAACACGGTCACTCATGCCCTCGTCACTTCCCGCCTGGACTACTGCAATGCTCTCTACATGGGGCTCCCCTTGAAGAGCACCCGGAGGCTCCAGTTGGTCCAGAATGCAGCCGCGCGGGTAGTTATGGGAGCGATGTGGCGCTCCCATGTGACACCCCTCCTGCGCGAGCTGCACTGGCTTCCTGTGTTCTTCCGGGTGCACTTCAAGGTTTTGGTTACCACCTTTAGAACGCTCCATGGCTTAGGACCGGGCTATCTTCGAGACCGCCTTCTGCCACCAGTACCCTCTCACCGACCAGTACGCTCCCATAGAGAGGGGCTTCTCAGGGTCCCGTCGGTCAAACAGTGTCGACTGACGGCCCCCAGGGGGAGAGCCTTCTCTGTGGGGGCACCCACCATGTGGAACAAGCTCCCCCCGGAGATACGGACAATCCCAGATCTCCGCGCTTTCCGCCGTGCCCTCAAGACGTTTCTATTCCAGCAGGCTGGCCTGGACTAACCTCTTCTAAAATTGCTCTTATATTTTTAAATCTTAATCTCATAAATTTAGAGTTTTAATTTTAGGTTTAAGACCAAATTATTTAATTGTATTTTAATCAATTCTTTAAAATATTTGTATTATATGTATTTTATCATTTGTCTGTACACCGCCCTGAGTCCCCCGGGAGTAGAGCGGTATATAAATATAATATAATATAATAATAATAATAATAATAATAATAATAATAATAATAATAATAAT
>WNWU01013815.1:29868860-29896548 GCA_012654045.1 Ptyas mucosa | reverse complement strand
ATAATAATAATAATAATAATAATAATAATAATAATAATAATAATAATAATAACTTGTGCTAATTAGGCTGTGCTGTTTTTTCTTGCTGTTTGCTTGCAAGGAGGTAACTGCTGCGAGGCAGAGGCCAAAGGGTGGGGGCCTGTGGGTGGGTGGGGCTACATTCGGTGTATAAGAGGCACCTAAATTTTCACCCCCTTTTAGAGGGGAAAAAGGTGCATCTTATACTCCGAAAAATACGGTATGTGTCCAAGAAGCTCACTGACACCAAGAGAAGGTGGGCAATTTGGGAGAAGGAAGCCTACACAGTTCACTGGGCCTGGAGACATTTTCTTGAAGGGAGTAAAGTGCCTTTTGAGGTTTGGACTGATCACAAAAACCTCGAAGCCCTAACCCCTCCCCCCCAGAAAACTCTCCCAAACAAATCTTCTGGGCACAATACTTCAGGCGGTTTAACTTCGAGCTAAAATACATCCCAGGGGGGAGAAACTTGCTAGCCGACGACTTATCAAGGAAACCACAGTTCGATAGTCGGAGGATTCAATAGTCATCCCCTCATCACAACCAGCAGCACAAGTCTCCACTAGGGGCCATGCCAGACCCCAACCCAATCCCGTACAGGACAAACTGACAGCAGTACTGAAAGCAGTGCTCCCAGTCGACCAGTGGCCCATAGATAATAAAGATGTCTTGACCATGAGAGATGGACTGGCTTGGAAAGGGTCCAAACTGTATGTCCCTAACAGATTGAGGTTGGAAGTCTTACAGTGCAGCCACGACTCATGTCAGGCCATTTTGGTTTCTTGAAAACTCTGCACCTAGCCAGGAGACAGTTTTAGTGGCCAAAGATGAAGGCCAATGTGGAAGATTACATAAGAAGCTATGCCACCTGTGCAGCGATGAAAATGAGACCAGGGAGACCACCTGGGCTCCTCCAGCAAGTGGCCAACCCCAGCCGCCCTTGGGAGGAAATCACTTTATAGTTGAGCTCCAGAGAGTGAGGGAAATACAGTGATTTGGACGGTGATTGATTTGTTTGCCAAGCAAGCCCACTTCAACGTTTGCTCGGGGTTGCCCTCAGCAAAGAAACTGGTAAAAATGTTTATCAAACAGATTTACCGGCTGTACAGAGTACCCCGCCGGATAATCTCAGACCGAGGAGTCCAATTCACCGCTAAGTTCTGGAAGGAGTGCCTGAAGTCAGTCAGGTCCACTCAGGGACTTGGCTTCTATCTTCCAACTTCATAATGGGTCTCCCCTAGCACCACTATAGGTTTAGGCGCCGGTTGGATCTGTGGCTGTAATCTCAACCCGACCACTGGCTTTAGCAAAGTGCAGTGAAAGTCACCACTAGGGGCCAAGCCAGACCCCAACCCGATCCCATATGGGACAAACTGACAGCAGCACTGAAAGCAGAGTTCCCAGCCAACCAATGGCTCACAGATAATAAAGATGTCTTGACCATGAGAGATGGACTGGCTTGGAAAGGGTCCAAACCAGTGGTGAAATGCAGCTGGTTCTATCCAGCTCAGGCAAACCAGTAGTGCTGGCGGCAGGAGGCTCCGCCCACCCACCCTCACATCCAGTTTTTGACGCTCTGTGCATGCGCAGAAGGTTCTGCGCATTTGTTCCCATTTGTGAACTGGTAGCGAAGGTAAGTGGATTTCTTACAGCGCAGCCACAACTTATGGCTGACAGGCCACATTCCTTTCTCTGAGAGTCAAGGACATTTGGCCTGCACCTGGAATGGCGTGACTGGGAGGTGTCTCCAGTTGGAATGGTGCATTAATTGGACCATGTGATGGACATGTGGGTGCAGGGGAAGGGACTTGTACTTTCTTTTGGGTGAGGAAAACTTGGAAGCTTTCAGATTCAGGTTTTCCCAGATGTGCCAATATGACATCTCTAATAAAATGGAACTTTGAGGAACTTCTAACCTCGGAGTCTTCTTTTGTTGGGGCTGTTACTTGGAACCCTGACACCTAGGCTTGCAAACAAGCCACTGGTACAAGGGTGTGAGGAAGTTGTGGTAAAGCTCAAGGAGTGTGTGAAGGAGACTTGGGGAGGGTGTGCAGGGTGCACAAATGGTGAGGGAGGTGCCATGATGTCTTGGGAGGATGCATGGAGGTGCACAAGTGGCCTACACAGAATGAGGGCTGAGGAAGGATACACAGATGGGGGAGAATTATTCCAGTGCCTTGTAACTTTCCCAATTGGCATCTCTATTGACTTTCTGGGGAAGCTGATAGGAAAGATCATAAATGGTGATCACATGATCACAGGGCATTGCAATGGATTGTAAATGTGAGTACAAGTGCCCAGATTGCATTTACATGACCATGGGTTTTCTAGAATGGCCAGAAGTTTGAGGATCAGTCGTAACCACCATTCATCCAGTGCCATTGTTACTTTGAATGGTCTCTGAATAAATTGTTATAAGTTAAGGACTAGCTCCACACAAGTTCATGTACACTCAGAAATCAGTAACATCAGCACTAGAAAATTTTCTCAACATTCTTGTCCTCCAAGTTATAGGAAAAAGACAAATTAATAATAAAGTGATATATTAGGAAAAACTTAGAGCCAAAAATACTTATTACCAATTCTTCAGAAATTGGAATAACCAAATATACTTAATTATGGTAAATTTCCAAGTAATCTCTATTCACAAAGTATTCTTAGCATTCATGAAAGCAAGATTAATACATTACATTTCCATGAATACCCATTCATGCCTTTGGAAATTGGATATTAACTCAAATTAGTACATTTAATAATACTTTGCAATGCATTAAACTTTTCCTATATCATCTTTTATAATGATTACTGATATAACATTTTTGGAAAAAGAGTTAATTGACCTCCAATTAATGACATATTTGTTACCTAGGATAATTAGTTTGGAATGCATTTTACCAATCTAATTTGTATATTTGACTAAACTGAATATACACCAATACACCAATCACATTACATCTTTTTACTTTTCTAAAATGTCTGAAATGTTTTCCAAATATCAATACATTAAAAAATATACATTAGGGAAAGCAGCAGACAGAAGTACATTTATTAGGGAAACATGTACAGGTAGTGTTCAATTTACAATCACAATTAGGACTGAAATCTTGGTCATTGAATGAAATGATTATGGTCATTAAGCAATATTGTGGGTCATTAAACCAATGGAATCCCAGATAAGGAGCATTGGATGGGGAATCTCTGCTCAGGAGCTACAGAACAAAATTTTCCTGCAGAAATTCAAGCAAGATTGAATTTCAAGCAGCAAATTCAAGCTTGAGTGTAGAGACACTTATGCATGGCCTCCACTGGGCCTCCCCCAAGCACTGCCCTGCGCTCCTTTCCTTATTGTGCTGTCGCTCTTCAATGCCTCTCCACTCTCTGTTGGATTTTGGTTCTCTCTAGTTTCCAGGGTCTGGCTGACAGAGCTGCCCAGTGAAGGAGTTCAGTTCTCCTCTGTATGTAGAAGAGAACTGCAGGAAAAGAGCTCAAATGTTCAGGAGCTCAGCTTCCCTCCTTAGACAACCTTTTCAGTCAATCCTCAGAGATTAGTTCAGACAAAATCCTGTCATCAGGCAGCAACAATTTACAACCTTTCCTGCCAGTTTCTCCATTGACGGGGAAGCCAGCAGAGAAGATTACAAATGACAACCCCAAAACTGTGGGACACTTAGTTCTAGTTAGTTCTAAATGAGAACAGGGTGCCAAGTACCAATTTTGTAATCGTATGACTGTGGGAATGGTGGAGCAATATTTTATGATGGCTGGAAGTTGTTTATTTACGGGCTGTAAAGTATTCTTTCTGAAGCCATCATTATTCTGGACCACCATTAAATGAATGGTCATAAGCCAAGAGCTACCTGTACACATTTTCATGCACTGAAACACAGATAGATTAATAGAAGCTTCACATGGCATTCTTAAAACAAATACAAATCATATGGATCCATAATCCATATGAAATGGATTAAAGTGGGCTTCTGATTAAAAACAAAAGGTGAACTTTGTTAATATTTTAAAAGGAACATGACTTATTCTCACAACTACTCTACTTTAAATAAAACATATTTCATTTCAATACATACTTTTTAGATACTATATCTGGTTAATCGAGCACTCAATTTTTTATTACATATTTATTACAAGTAGTCCTCAATTAACAACAAAAACTGCTAAGAAATGCAGTTGTAATGATTTTGCATGATGTCACATGACCATACTACTTAGCAACAGCAATTCAGGAAGACCTGTCTGCTGTTGTTAAATGAGGACTACACTGGTTGTAAAGCAAGGGCATCATGTGACTGCAACTTCCTGTCACTTCACCATTGCCTGATTGTGGGAAGCTGGCAGGGAAGGTTCCACGTCATGAACATGTGATTGTAGGACTCTGTGATGGCCAAAATTCCAAAGATTAGTTTAACTTCTACTTCTTCAGTGCTATCATAAGTCTGAGTGATTGTTGAATGAGTGATTGTTAAATCAGGACTACCTGTATCAGAGAACTAGCATTGCAAAAATAAAGTTTTATACCTTTGCACTTTTTTATATGTGTGTGTGTATATATATTATGCATGTATGTGTTTAAACACACACACACACATATACACACACGTATACAATATAATACAATACACACACACACACACACACACACACACAAATCATTCTGAATATCTATAGTGAATGGAAATCAAAATTAATAATAGGTTTTCTCCCCCCTCTCTCAATATCATAGGAGAATGCTATTCCAAAGTTTTGAGTTATTACGAGTAAAGATGCTCAGTACTGGCTGACCTAAGGTTGCAGGTTTTTATATAACTGGCATATAGTCCAAGCAGCAGTCTTTTCTAGACATTTGCAAGAATAGGTTATTAATCTGGGAAAATTCTCAAAGCAGCCTTATTGAGGACAAAACTACTCCGAGGAAAGCTGCTTCCTTTGAAAGTTTTGCACAGGTGTATAGTTTTACATTTATATTTTGAATAGTTATATATCATTCAATGTACATATTTATAAAAATGCATATATAAAATACATTTCAGTATAAATATTAATAAATATAATCTCACTATGTAGGTAAAATTAAAAAAATATTTTAAAAATAATAAAAAGATTAATCAGAAAAAAGCTTCTAGCAAAGGGAAGGCTAAATCACCAGCATTCCCAATCACTTAAGAGAATGTAAAGTTTCCCAGTCATTTTTTTAGTCAGTCAGAGATATACAGTTGACATACATCTTCTTTCTTATATATAATTTCTTAATTCCAGAAGTCAGGTACCTTTATGTTAACAGAATGAGGCAGATTGGCCTAACATCAGAAAATAGGACTGATTTTTATGATGCAAATTTTCATTTAAACTTTCAAGATAATGACAGTTTTGTAACATACCTTTCCCTGGACCAGTATATTTTTCTTTTGCATAGTCCACATCAAAAATATAACGGTAAAAGCATAGCTGGGTGAATAAGGCCTTGTCAGAGTACTGTAATAAAACACATACACAGACAAACATAAATAAAGTATGCTATTGAAAAACAGCTCAGACTAGAATAACCATGCTCACATATAACTTTTATGCTATTTCACTGTTACTTATTAATTAAAGCAATTCAGTTAAATGTTATGGTATACTAAATAAATGTCTTAAAAAATCCTCAACCCTCCTAAAAATCAGTGTGGAAATCTCTTGTGTTTATGTAATATTAATTACAATAAAGGTTTTAATAGACTTGTTTTAAATCATGAAACTATAGGATTGTTATGGAGATATAAAAGAAGCATCTGACTACATAGTCAATACATGCATTTAACAATGACTTTAGAAATTATACATAGTATCAGGAAAGCAAATTTCAATATAGTTTCATGCTAAAAGTATGTTTAACATAAACTATATATTTTTGTACAATAAATACTTTGGAAATGCATACATTGTATGTGAAATAACTCTGAGCCTATGACTTTGTGACATTCCAGAGAGCTTTTGGAGAATTTTATTCACTGGTTTATCAGAGACCACTTTTAACTTAGATTTTAAATGAAAATTTCCTATTAGGACTACATCTATCTTAACATTATTCTGTGAGTCAGTGATTTTGCTTGAAGTTACAGATTGTAGATAATGATTGGGAAAAATTACTTGGGTTGATAGATTTATCAGTTGAATAAGGTTATAACTCTCACAAACTTTTCATTGATAGAAACTTAACAGCATGCTTTCTTACTTTTGAAGATAAAGTTATTTCTAAGAGACTTTCTTCAAAATCAGTGCATGCTTTTTAAATAAAAGTCTATTATTACAAGTATAAACTAGATTATTTTGCATCTTAGTTTATAAAGTAGAACTGTGCTTCTCAAGAGAACTTTTCACATTATTTGAATTTCTCTCAGTATGACATTATTTAATTGAAAGGATTTTTCTCTTTCTTTTTTATTTCTTTTCTTTTTTAATGCATTTTTGGCTTATCAGTTCAATGGGAATAGTTAGTTCATTTTTCTCTTTGAGCTATAACTAGTTTGGGACAGAAAATGGTATGCAGATAAATATGTCTTAAATGAATTGGTTACAGGAGTAGTTATTGGCTACACAATAATTATTCTTCAATTAAGCATCCCTCACACAGCAAATAATGCAATGTGGAATTAATTTATATTTTTATAATACTCAAGACTTCCAATAGATTAGATTGTACTGCTGGGAAAAAGGATTATGCAAAAAACAAATTCACTGCGATTGTTTCTTTATTAACAGCCATATGGCAGGCAGAAAGAAATATAGTCATGAAATATACTCTTCACTTATCTGACTACAGGGAAACAGATTCATTTTTTCTAATAAACTAAAAGTTTTTAGGAACTCAAGTGCTTACATCGTCAAGGAACTAGAAAGTAAGATCAGAAATTAAATATATGATACTAAGCTTTATAGTAAAAGAAACAGTAAATAAAAGAAAATAAAAGCAACTGTTACAGATGGCTATTTTTACTTCTTTTGACAAATTCCTTCCTCACAAAAGACAAAATTACCTACTATTTTGCTACTCACATTTGCACATTTTAACATATCTTCATATTTTTTCACATATGTAGTGGACTGTCTACCAAAATACACAAATCAATTTACTTACTCTGTATATTATATGTACAATGTACAATTGTTTACTTCACTTTTCATGTCAAACATAGCTACCTTACTCTTTCATATATTATTATTAAAATTGTATTCTTTGTTGCATTAGATCAGATGTCTAAACTTTGCTGCAGATTAACGACATTTTCAGTCAACATGACAGTATAAAAAGTGGTGTGTATTAATTCATGTCCTCAACCAACACAGCTCTAATGTTATTACACGTATTCCCCAGGTAGCTTATTATTAGATTTATATTCTGCCTTTATTTTGTACAATTCAAGATAGCATACATAATGCTTCAACTTCTTATTGCTTGCAACCCTAGTAGGTTGGGCTGAAAATTACTGGCCCCAACTGGTTTTCATTTTTAAGAAAGAACTAGAACTCATATCTATGAAGATTCTCAATCATCCAGGTCATGATTGTCCCAAAAGTGCTTTTTTTCAAAAGGCAACTGAATTTTCTTGTGGTTTTTTTCCCTTTGAAAATACCTTGATTTCATTCAAGAAGCTGGTTCATTTCTGAAGAATTGTCATTTATAGAAAGATAATGTAGGAAATTACTTATGCCATTAACTTGTGTTAGCAATGGAGCCTATAAAAAAATACCGCAATAGTGAGTGCTCCTCATTAGTCAAACCAGCCAATTAGTCATAAAAGTAAAGTAACAACGGTAGATATAAAAAGCATAGTGAGAACAATAAATGCAAGATTTTGAATAGCTGTTCAATTAAAATGACATTTAAACATGAGAGGAAATACTTGGTTACCTGACTGAATCAACAGCTAGTATTCTGAAATGGATATGATTTTAACCTGAATTCAAATCAACAGATTGCCATTAAAATAATTGAATATCTTTGGTCACTTTATATTTCTCAACATTTTGTATTAGCTAGTATCTCTAGAATAAATATAAATCAATGAGATTTGGTACAGAGCAACTGGGAGTAAAAGGAGGATATATATATTTAAGGAACATGACATAGTTGAAACAACACAGAATAGCAGAGTTATGTTAGCATCTGAAAAACTTAAAATGCAGGTTGGCAGTGGAATAGAATAAAATTGTGGAATATGATTACTTATACAGTTTCAAATACACGTTTTGCAACCTTTTCCAAGAATATTACATACTGGAATTTCACTTACAGCTTTATAGTTACCGGTATATCAAGAATGTTAGTTAGCAAAAAATAGGCTGTTTTGTCACATTGAAAATTTCTCTTATTTTAAATAGTCAAAATTCTGCATAAATAGTCCATGATCTATTAACAAAATCAGTATTAAAAATACTATATATTAAAAAGCCCCAATCAGGAAATTGCATTTTAAAAATCTTAATATTATACTTTAACCCATACTTCACATAAATGTATTTGACATAGCACAGAAGCTTATTTTATTCCTTATTTGCTATTCTATGAAATGCATCATCATTATATTATTATATACCATTTATTTTTAGTAAATCGTGATTACTGCTTCCTGAAGAAGGGGAAAAAAGAGGATGACAGTGATTAAGTTATTTGTTTAGTTTTTGGGATTCAGCAGTAATTGCTAGTACACATCTCCCTGACTGCACACAGGCAGCAGGTTGAATAGAACACTGAAATTACCTCCTTCATAATAGTTTGTTTTGATAATGTATTGTGTGTCGAGATGATGAGAAACAGTTGCTGTCAATTTGATTAGCCATTATATTTTTATGTTAATTGCCATTATTGGATCCATTCTGTTTAGTGTCACTATAGAAGCCATACAATGTTAGCATAAATAACAAATTGGAGTAAATTAGGAAGATATATTTTTGCCAATTCATTTTAATTGCCCCTCAGTCCTTCCGTTGGTTAACACAGCTGTTGACCCATAATAAGCACTAGGTCAATATAGCTGCTTGTCAATTCAGAAATGCAAAGTGCTGTGTTGCTCGTAATGGATATACAACCACCTTTGCCAGCCAACTGAAGCAAGCGACTGACAACCCAAATGAAGGAATAAAACATCAGCTATGGAGTATAGTGACCTGATATTAGCAGAGAGGCTAATTGAAAGTCACTTCCTAAATGGGTAAGATTTTTTTTTTAAAAAAAGTTATGCACACACATATATTTTTAATTATACCAACACCTCTGCCCTGTTGTTACCTAGCATATTTTGCAATTAGTAATAAATAGAAAACAAAAAGCTGTAGAGATTTTAAATGTCAAAGACAATTAAGGAAGATTAAGACATTTGTATGTGTGGGTATACCAGTCAAGGAACAGAATCTTGTTGAGGAAAAAAAAATCTTTTAAAAAATTACTGATAAATTTGGTACAGGTAAGTTTATGAATAATAGATTTTAACAGAATTTTTACCAGATAGTTATCTGTGTAAGTGTTTTTATTCAGCTTTCGTAGAATCAGAAAACTAAAGAATATTTTTCTTTTTGTCTGAATAATTTCCTTTGATTTTTTTGGGGGGGGGCTTAAATTCTTCCTTTGGTATTGCTTTAAAGCTATCTAAAGTAGATTGAAATAAACCTGTTGCTTGCACTAATTAAAAATCAGTTTTAAAAAATTAGCTTCAGCATTGAGTATGGATTAATTTTTATGTTACAAGTTAACAGAAATATCAGAGGCATTTCCATTCCCTGTATTAGCCAGTATTTTATATCTCTGACACATTAATTTCTCCTGCTCTTCTAAAATGAGCTATAGTAAAGGACCATGGTTAAAACATTACATTAACCAGAAAACAGAAGTCCAAAGGATTGTTGCTTAATTATCCAAATATCTTTATGAAAAATAACTGCTTCTATTACACAAATCTGAGAAAAAAGTCAAGAATTGGAGATACATAACGGTCTATGAAATTCTTAAGGTTTACGTAGCATGGACCACTCTGTTCCAGGGATGAAATCCAGCAGGTTCTGGAGAACTGGTAGCAGAAATTTTGAGCAGTTCGAAGAGTCAGTAGCAGAAATTTTGAGTAGTTCAGAGAACCAGCAAATACCTCTGGCTGGCCCCAAAGTGGGGTGGGAATGACTATTTTACAATACCCTTCCCCCAGGAGTGGGGAGGGAATGGGGATTTTGCAGTATCCTCCCCTGGAGTGGGGTGGGAATGGAGATTTTGCAGTATCCTTCCCCTACCATGCCCACCAAGCCACACCACGCCTACAGAACTGGTAGTAAAAAAATTTGGATTTCATCACTGCTCTGTTCCCAGAAGACAGCTGACAATTAATGGAGAAAACCAATAATTACATTTCTTTCTTTCCTTTAAATGTTTAAAACAATATAAAACATTAAAACTACAACTGCTTTAAAATAAAGTTGCTGATCTTTCCTATCATATAAAAAAGTATTATCAGTTGAGTGAAGTAAAATGCTTTTACTATCTACCTAAAACTAAACAAAAAGAAAGGTTTTCCAAGTCTCTTCTGGGAATTCAGTAGTGTCTTAGATAGAATTCCTAACGATCTAATCTCTTTTAGCAGTAGCTCAGAAGATTCTAATGATGACTAAGTTAAAATGGTAGATGTTTTTATACATGCATGCATACAGAATCTCAAGAAAGTGTTTTTTTTTAAGAATCCAAGACTGTATATTTCTAATTGTACACGTTCACTGATGTGTATCAAAATATTGCATTTTGGAGATTAGCCAAAATGTTTTATATGAAAATATTATTCTGTAATTTATATTATTTTATTGCTTCTACTTTTGTATTTTTTGCATTTTATATACAATTGCCTTTTTGATATGAAGTTGAAAGGCAATACCTTAGGGGTTTTCAACCACAAGCCTATCCATGAAAGGCAAGTCTCAGAGTTTTCAATAGAGTCATTCTAGTCAAAATTTAATAAATTAATCTCACATAGCAGAGAAAAGTAATATAAATGTTTAGGAACTTCTACTGTGATATTAATATCAATTTATTTACAAAAGTGTATACATGAGCACATACACACACAAATGCACATACACATATATATCATACAAAAACCATACATAGTTATTAGCTTATATACATACAGTATACAAACAAATAAGTGGATACAGTTAATAATTACATTCTTCAAAGATAAAGAAAAAGAAAAAAAGAAGTTTTTTTATGCATACTGAAAGATGAACAACTGTCTGGCTGCTGTAATATTCCTTATTAGGCTTGGCTACACTGTGTTGGAGGAAAAAGGCATGACATTCAGTACTTTGTAAACATTCTGTCCTTTTTTCTCTTCAATATTTTACATTTACACATCATATTTGCAGACTCAGAGTGATTTTTACTATTTTGAAATATGCATATAACAATAGAATAAGACATGAAAACCATCTCACTAATATACATGAACAAAGTAACTAGCCAGTTTACAGACTTGTCAGGGTATGATTGCATACTGCACATCATTTATATAACATGTATTCATTATATATATTAAAATGGTAATGGTCCCCTCAATAATTCATTTTCTTACCCTGCCCACAATTCTTTTCCTGTTATTTCATACTATGAGCTATAAAAGAGATAGGAGAAAAAAATAGTTTGCCAAGTCTATTAAATTGTTTTGTAAAGAAGATAATTTCTGAAGGCAAGAGAGATAACTTATTTGTATTACTTCAATTAATTCTAATACAAAACAGAGTCACCACTTCATTAATCAACGGCTAGAGAGAGACTTACTTTTATAAGAAGTATTTTGGTAATTTGATTAGAAAGAATGGTGACTCACATTATCATCTGATTCTGCACATCCATCAAGCAGACAATTTAGGACAAATTCTTTTGAAACAATTTAAGTTCTTGTCAGGAAATTGTCTCTTTAAAAAGAGACATTTTTCTACAATATGCAGAAATGACTTGGTGTTCCAGCAAACATCTCTGTGTTATATGTTCTTCTATCTTTTCCCATCCTTCACTTTGAAAGATGCAGATATTAAAATATAAGATTACCTTTATTTTAAACAAAACCTTAGACTGAACACCAATTTATTAGAACATACTATAGGTAGTTCTTGACTTACAATCACAATTGAGACCAGAATTTCTGTTGCTAAGCAAGGCGGTGATTAAATAATACCTGATTTTACCACCTTTTTTGCCACAGCTTGTAAGCGAATCACTGCAGTTGTTAAGGGAATAATGCAGTCATTAAGCAAATCCAGCTTCCTAGACTGATTTTACTTGTCAGAAGCATCATATGCCAATTGTCAAACGGCTGAATTTTTATCATCTCACTATGGGGATGCTGCAATTGTTGTAAGTCAAGGACTACCTGTAGTTAGCATCTGTTGAGATAAAATTAAATAAGGATCTGTTACAAACTTAGGGTATTAGTTTTTGCTAAAATGTCACTGATTTCGTTCTACTTTTAGATTATTTGACTACTTTTAATCAGGTCTCTTTGACATATGACTATTTTATCTGCAGGTAACAGAGCAAAAGGACTGCACTCTTGGCTATTTCTCATGTGATCTTGAAGGGAGCACATTTGGAGAAAATGTAAATAAATTTTCAAATAAAATTCATATCTGTTCTTATCTATTTAGTCCATCTATCAAGATCAAATATACCATATTAAATTGCCAACAATATGAAGTAGTCCCAATGTAAGATCACAATTGGGACCGCAATCTTGGTGATTGAGCAAAGCAGTCATTAAGCAAGCTATCATAGTTTTGCTCAAGAATCACAATCCCATCACTTCAAATTGCTGTCATTAAGTGATCTTATGGAACATTAAACAGTCTCCCAGGCAAGGAGCGTGAAGTGGGGAGACCTTGGGAGGCCCTGTGCAGGTCATATGTGAGTCTCTCTCTTCCTTCCTTTCTCCCCTCTCCCGAAAATCCTCCTGCCAAAATCAAAGGACTTTCAGCCCCTTAGTAAATAAACATTCCTGCACACTATGCACTGGATCTCTCTCTCATGAGGTCCTCCACACAAATGACTAGGCAGACTAATCTTATCACACTGCCTCTCTATTCAGGGGCTGAAAATCCTGCTTAGATTTCAGTTTCCTGTCATCTCTGGGAGCTGGCTGAAAGAGCTCCCTTCAGAAGGATCTTAGCTCTGTGCCTGCTTGGTTTTCGGCAGAGGTTCCTTGCCAAAATCCAAGTAGGCATGGAACTGAAATCCTTTGGCAGGCAGTTCTTTCAGCCAGCCTTCAAAGCAAAGCAGCTGTATGCCAAAGGATTTCAGTTTCAAACAATCAGGTGGATAAATGTCTTGGGAGGCCTGGTGCACCCTGTCTTTCTATTCTGTAGTTGTAAGTTGAAAACTATTTATAATGGGAACTTTTAGCTATACAAACTCTAAAAAGACCTATTAGATCAGAATTACACCCACAAATGACTGGCTACACTAATCCTTCTACCTATAATAAAGGATTAACTCTCTTGGAGTTAGATACTGAAGAAAAAGTTTGCTAGAGGGTTTTTTCCTTAATCTTCCCATAGAATAGCGGCTGGTTTCCTTGAAAAAGAATCTACCAAGTTGTGGGTGAAATCTTCCAAGATCTAAGATAAAACAAACAAACAAACAATAAACAACCCCATCCCACAGAGACTCTGAGTAACTACAGCTAAAGTGGTATTAGCATTTGATTTAATTTGCAGATACGCAAAGCAAATTGCATGGTTTTCTTCAAACATATTTTTGTGATGTCTCCCTTGGATGACTCCTCAGATTCTTCCTTGGAGGTCAGCTCCAGGGGGAATGAGGTCATTCCTGGCACATCAGGAACTGGGTTCATTAATGACTCTGAATGGCCAGCCGAAAGAGATTTACAGGAGGCTTCGGCTGGGGACAGCTTCCATGAGTGGATGGTCAGTGAAGAAGAAGAGGAGCTGCCTTCCATGGTGGATTCGAGGGTATGAAGAGCAAAGACAACAGCAATCAAGATCTGCCAAATTACTTGGAAGGTCCTGCCCATCTTGATGGGCTGCACCGGAAAGCTATTTATTGCAGCAGGCAGAGGGAGGTGTTGCTGGGAACATTGTGTTTGGTTTCTGGCTATGAGTTCCTTGTGCTTTCTGCTTCTCTTTGTGCCTTGAAAACTCTGACTTGTCTTGCCAAGTGTGCTCTTGTGGGTGTATTTCAGTTTGGCCTGGTGGATTTAAGTTTGTTTGGTGGACTTATTTGTTGGAGCAACTTTCCATTGTTTTATTGACTATTGACCATTGTCTTCTGGACTACTAACCTTGGCCTGCTTGTGGCTGGTTTATTTGGGACAGTTCTGAGGGTGAAGGGAATTGCTGGGGAACATTAATAAACTCTCTAAACCACACTTATGTGTATAAGTGAGTGAGTGGGGCAGCACAATTTTGGATAGCTCTAACTATTGCTCCTTTCTTCATCCTGTGTCTTTTCAACATAACATCTTTTTCACTAAGCCTTTTTTTTGCTATTGTGTGATCTGTATAAATTTTAAATACTATTTAAAGAGATGTTTTTGGTATCAAGTGAGGCTTTTTGAAATGGTATAATCTGGGAAAATTTGTTTTTGTAAGATGTATCTTTCTGAGGTTAACTATCAGATATGGTACTGGGTTTAAGCTCAGGTTGGAGAAAAAATAGGCAGCGGCAGAAAACCCTAGATGGATGCAATTACAAAACAACACATCATGTTGGGCTGCCCTGGTTGGGTAGTGATGTTAGTCAGAATAATTCAGATCAATAGTTCTAGAATCACAGAAAATAAATACTAAATGTTTCCAACACAGAATCTAGCTTAAATGTTGCAATTTTAAATATTTAAATATTTATTTCTTAGTGTATAGTGTATCAAATAAACAAAGTTCAGAGATCATAAAAGTAAGAACAACAGACACAAGGTCTTACCTTTTCCTTCTAGCTAATACTTAGAGATCCAACAATGTACTTAAAATTAAGATACAATTTGGTTCTTGTATACTAGGAATACATGCATTTGCAGAATAATTACATAATAATGCTATATGCATACATTTTATAACTATACAGAAGAAAAAGAAAAGAGAGTAGAATGATTTTTTTTAAAAAAAATTGAACACAACACTGCCAATTATATTTACAAATAATTTACAAAGAAATTTCCTATGCTTCTGGCACTGAAGATTAGTAGTGATAAGGGTATTATAAAAATAATGCCATCCTCAGTGACACCAACATAGATAAAGTAGGTAGACACAGGGCTAGCAAAAACTGTAGGATTTTACAGGATTGGATGAATACCAGTGACCGCCGAGTATTTCAAACAGACAACCCAGGCTTCACTGTTCTAAACAATAGGGGATCCACCAAAGTACACATTAAGTACTAATAAAATACACTTTTGTATTTCATGGTTTGTCTTAAGGACAAAAACATTACAAAAATGTTAAAATAAGAAGTATCTTTGAATTTTTATTATATACTTAGTAGTTATACTAGTTTTAAAATTTGCTAATGAACTCTGAAGAGAGAAATTATTACTATGTTTCACTAAGTTTGAAAATCCTTGAAATAAACATTTCTGTTAATGAGCTATTATAGAAAATGTATACCAAGCTACTGTGCATTCATTGTACTGAAAGCTGCAGCTGCAGCGTATTTCTCTGAGATTTTGTCCTTCAAATTCTCTCTTTATGCAACCCACACTTTTCCCAAGTATCATTGAAATTACTCATCTTCTGTATTCTACTGTTCCTTTTAAACAATTTTTGCTTAACAGGATGTAATGATACATCTCTGTTATTTGTAGAACTAGCAGAAAATATTAAGTGGACTAGTTAATATATTAATGGTGCTACTGTAATGAAGTTTATTACATTCAGTAGAGTATGCTTTGGGTGCCCATCTCATGGGAGGCTGGGAGGGATTGGAATTTGTAGAATCATGTTCTCAATGGTGACCTAGTCTCTGAATTAGCATAGCTGTGAAATCTGATTAGTCCTCAACTTCCTTTCCTTTCAAAAACTGGTGAGTCATTCTCTTCCAAGAGGTTTTCAGTCAGAAAGTTTTTAATTAGTCAGCAACAGTTTTTCATATGCTAGTAATTTTAGTTAATGAAATGCTGTACTATTTTATGGTTGTTTTTAGAATGCACATTGTAAGCCAGCTAGAGTTGCATAGATAAGAGTATACGCCAATGTTACTAATAAATACATGAAGAAGAAGAAATGTATTTATTTAAAACATTTCTATAACTACTCATTTTGTGAGACACAACTATGGGTGGCTGATAGCAATAGAAAAACTAGAGCAATCCAAAAAGTAAACAAGAAAAACTTGGCACTCAATCAACAATAACTATTCAACTGCACAATTCCCAGGACTGCAATTTTGCTATCCCAGTGCCTGGTGGGAGTGGGGGGTAGGGGCAGTTTTTAATGGCTTTTCAGCCCATTCTTTTAATTTACTAACTCTGTCCTTAGTTTGATAACCACCATCATAAATTTACTTGTGTAATGTTGTCAGTTCTATCACACAGTGAAAACCTGGCCTAGTTATGGTTAGGTTTACTTGGTATATGCTACTGGTCTCATAATTAATTACTTAACAGATTAGACAAATTTTCTATCAGGAGCAATATAATTCCTCAGCTCACCTCACAAAATTCTATAGGATGAAGAATATAGCTTGATGTATAGAAACAATTTTCAGTATATATGTGTATTCAGCATACATGGGTACTTAACTACAGTTATAAGCACTGAGCCATCAGTAGTAACTTCTTTAATCTTAATTAGATATCCAATGATACTTGAACATGAAACTTGGTTGTATTTATGAAATTAACTTATTTTGAGTATTTATTTACTTTTCTAGCTTGCCTTTTCTGACTGAAGAATTGTTCTCCAGCTTCTAAAGTAATCAGATTCTTTAATAGTTTAATTAACCTGGGTTTAACAGATTTAACAGATAAATAAATAGATTATAGCAAGTCATATTGTTCACTATTAAGAATGATTACATATACAGATTACATAAAGACTAACAGAGTTGGAAGGGTCCTTTTAGGTCATCTAGTCAACCCACCCCCCCACCAAAGCAGGAGACCCTACACCATTTCTGACAAATGGCAGCCCAATCTCTTCTTGAACGCCTCCAGTGATGAAGCTCCCACAATTTCTGAAGGCAAGCTGTTCCATTGATTGATTGTTCTTACTGTCAGAAAATTTCTCCTTATTTCCAGGTTGAATCTCTCCTTGATCAGTTCCATCCATTATTCCTTGTCTGGCCTTCAGGTGCCTTGGAGGTCTTCTAGTCCAGCCCCCTGCTCAAGCAGGAGAACCTATACCATTTCAGACAAGTGACTGTCTAGTCTCTTTTTAAAAACCTCCAGTGATGGAGCACCCACGTTTTCTGAAGGCAAGCTGTTCCACTGGTTAATTGTCCTTCCTCTTAGGAAGTTTCTCCTTAATTCCAGGTTGCTTCTCTTTTTGATTAGTTTCTAACCATTCTTTCTTGTCCTGCCCTCTGGTGTTTTGGAGAATAATTTGACCCCCTCTTTTTTATGGCAGCTCCTCAAATACTGGAATACTGCTATCATGTCACCCTTATTCTTCTTTTTTTAAGACTAGCCAGACCCAAAAGCTGCAGCCATTCTTCTTATGGTTTAATCTCCAGGCCTTTGATCATCTTAGTTGCTCTTCTTTGAACTTTTCCCAAAGTCTCAACATCTTTTTGTAGTATGATGACCAAAATTGGTTGCAGTATTCCAGGTTTGGTCTTACTAGGGTTTTGTAAAGCGGCACTAATATTTCACATGATCTTGATTCTATACCTCTGTTTATACAACCTAGGATTGTATTAGTTTTTTTGGCTGCTGCTGCACACTGCTGGCTCATATTCAAGTGATCATCTACTAGGACTCCAAGGTCCCTCTCACAGTTGCTGTTTTTGAGCCAGGTCTTGCCTAATCTGTACTTATACCTTTGATTTTTCCTGCCTAAATGTAAAACTTTGCTTTTTTTCACATTAAAATTTATTTTGTTGGATAGGGACCATTGTTCAAGTTTGTCAAGATCTTTTTGGATCCTGAGCTTGTCTTCTGGGGTGTTGGCTATTCCTGCCGGTTTAGTATCATCTGCAAATTTTTGAGTTTCCCTTCTATTCCCTCATCTAAGTCATTTATGAAGATATTGAAGAGTACTGGGCCTAAGACGGAGCCTTGTGATACCCCACTGCTTACTTCTCTCCATGTGCATGTAGTACCATTAAGGACTCCTTGTTGAATACGATTTGTCAGTCAGCTACAAAGCCATCTGGTGATGATGTTGTCTATTCGACATTTTTCTAGCTTACCAAGAAGTAGATTGTGGTCTACTTTGTCAAATGCCTTACTGAAATCTAAGTATACTATGTCCACAGCATTTCTCTAGTCTACTAATTTAGTGACTTTATGAAAGAATGAAATAAAATTGGTTTCGCATGATCTGTTTTTAACAAATCATGTGCTGGCTACTTGTTATAATTTTATTTGCTTTTAGTTGTTTGCAGATCTGGTTTTTTATTATCTTTTCCATGATGTTCCCAGGTATTGATAATGATTCTCAGTAGCAGGGACTGCTCTGCTGCATCATTTCTCATTTCTCAAAAATTTCATTTTTAATATTAGATGGTTTCTTTATTGCCATTGGTGGTGCAGTGATTAGAATGCAGTTACTAATGCTGCATTCTAACTACTTCTGATTGTCAGCTGCCAGCAGTTTGGCAGTTCAATTCTCACTGGCTCAAGGTTGACTCAGCCTTTCATCTTTTTGAGATTGGTAAAATGAGGATCCAGATTGTTGGGGGCAATATGCTGATGCTGTAAACCACTTAGAGGGGGCCATAAAGCACTGTTAAGCAGTATGTAAGTCTAAGTGCTATTGCTATTACCACATTTCAGATTTTTTAAAAATGATCAATCAGTTTTATAACTTCTGTCCACTAACATACTGGTAGCATGGTCTCAAGAAATATTTGAGCAATGATAATTATGCCAATAGCAATCACAAAACATGTTTGGAGAAAGCAGTAGGAGAAAGAAGTCATGCTGAAATTATTACTGAATGGTTGTGTGTGAATAAACAAACAGCAGTAAAAGAGAACTTACTATAAAGCTTAATTAATTTAAATTCGAATGTGCTTAATAAAACAAAAATTAAGGAATCAGAAGATATATACCAACTATACAGTAAAATGTATACATCATGGGACTCTTAAAAGAAAGCTAAAAGAGATAATTTCAGTATCTACAGCTTGTTCTGAACTATTATGGGACCAAATCTAATGAAAGAATATTGATTGCAAGATAAAGCATTAACTCAAAAGCAACTCTAAGAAAACACTAAACAGAAATATGTTAATATAAGTACTGGAAAAATCTGTGACATGAGGTACAGAAATACATTTTGTACAACTTATTTTTCGAATAAATTTAAATCTGGGGGGTTGGCAAATAGTTCTGTATAAGCAGAGCATTCCCTTTAACATTTAGTACTAATATGATCTATATTATCAAGTACTGCAGAATTAGAAGATTTTAACAGGGGACCAGTTATGAAAAATCATTATACAAGCTAATAAACATTCTTAGGAAAATCTCACTGAAGTTTTAGATCAGAGTTAAGATGAAATTTCTGAGTTAGTTGAACAAATTTTACAATTTTGACAGTGCATTGTAAATAGTGTCACAAACTGGCAGCTTTGAGAGGGCGTATGTATTCACAAAATGTGCTATTATTGTCATGGCTAGCACAAGGAACACAAATTTAAAATACTTCCTGATATTATCTATCACTCTTTAGGATATCTTTTTATTCCCCACTCTCCCCAAGGAAGTACTTTCTTGTTTTTATTTACAATTTATTTCTCACAATTCCTATGAGGCTCAGAGATATTTTTGGAAACAGGAGCGACACTTTGTATCATGCTTTTCATTTAGTATTTCATTTAATCAAAACAATCTTAACAAATAAATAAATAAACTCACATGGAACAGAAAGCTTGGTAGACAAAAAATAAAGTTAATAAATAAATAATAAAAATTTTACTAAAGGCATCTAACATTGGCATCAACCCTGGAATTGTAGTTAGGCCTTGATTTACAACTACTGACCCCAAAAATTCTGTTGCTAAGCGAGACAGTTGTTAAGTGCGTTTTGCCCCATTTTACAAATTTTGTTGCCATATTTGTTAAGTGAGCCATTGCAGTTGTTAAGTTAGTAGCATAGATGTTAAGTGAATCTGCCTTCCCTATTGACTTTGCTTATCAGAAGGTCACAAAAGATGAAAACATGACTTGGGACACTGCAACTGTCATAAATATAACTCAGTTGCCAAGTGTCTGAGATTTGATCAGGTGACCATGGGGATGCTGCGATAGTTGTAAGTGAAAAAAGGTCATAAGTCACTTTTTTCAGTGCCGTTGTAACTTTGGTCACTAAACGAACAGTTGTAAATTGAGAACTACCTGTATGAGATTTAGAAATAAATAAATAAAAGAACATAAAACCAATTTGTGTTCAACTGAATTATGTACTGCTTTGTGTTTCTCCCGTAGGTTGTCTAATAACACAAGTCAATGGTTGTCCAGCTCCTCTAAATAGGAGGAAGTAGCAGAGAGTATACCATTAACCTTTTACTTCAAATGTTGCGTGACTCACATAATATCTTGATCCATTTTATGAAATGTAAAGGAAATCTGAACTTGTTTAATATGGCAAAAATGTATTGTTTATATATTTTGTTAAAGGCTTTTTCAGCATCTAATAATAAAATTACAAAATAATTTTTGTTTTTATTCAAATCTAACTGAATAATCTAATGTTATCTGCTGCATGCCCGGTTTTTATAAATCCTGATTGATCAATGATTAGTTCTTTTTTTAAAATTAAATTTTGTATTAAACAAAATTAAAACAATATTTTTTTACAATTTTCTTCTTTACAACATTTACATGTCAGTATTCATTTCTTATATGTCCATTCCCCCCCTCCTCTTACTTTAATTTACCTTTATCTATTCATATGGTTCTAATATTCATTTATACATATTGGTATATCAATGTACTAAATTACAATCATACATTATCTGTCATTTCCATTTCTACAAGTTTGTTATTACATTCTAACTCCTGTATCTTCCTTGTTTAATCTGTCCTTACCCTTTTACCTCTCCTCTAACCATTTATACCATTTATTCCATATCATATAGTACTCTGTTTCTTCCTTATCTTGTATTTCTTTTGTGAGTCTATCCATCTCTGCGCACTCTAAAACTTTCCTTATCACATTTTCCTCTGATGGTATATTGTTGTTCTTCCAATTTTGTGCATATATTATTCTTGCTGCTGTTGTGATATGGATAATTAAATATTGTATTTTTTTGTCATATGTCCCTGGAAATATTCCTGCTTTTCTGCTTTTATATCTATTTGCTGTTTGGTTATCTCTTTTAAATATATTCTTATTCTATTCCAATATTGTTTTGCTTTGGGGCACGTCCACCACATGTGGTAATATGTTCCCTGATTTTGTTTACATTTCCAACAGATTGATGAAGTGCCTATATACTTGAGTATAAGCCAACCCGAATATAAGCCGAGGCACCCAATTTTACCACAAAAAACAAAAAACAAACCCCTGGGAAAACTTATTGACTCAAGTATAAGCCTAGGGTGGGAAATGCAACGGCTACTGGTAAATTTCAAAATAAAAATAGATACCAACAAAATTACATTAATTGAAGCATCAGTAAGTTAAATGTTTTTTTTTAAATAAAAAAAGGGTTTTTATTGGTTAAAAATATACAATATTATAGTTTACAATATGTTGAATTTTCAATATCTTTATATAAAGATATTTCAGTTATTATTTTCTTTTTTTAATTTCTCACACAACAGACATTATTATCTTAAATCGAAACAAACAACCAGGTTATATAAAAATTATATAAACAAAAAAAAGTGTTATACAAAATACAATAAAAGAAGAGAGAGAAAGAAAAATGTCAATTAAAAAAACCTTAAACAATAGATTCCCCTCCTTTCTTCATTTCCTAGTTCTGGCTCTTAAAACCATGGTCTGGCCTCCCCCCCCCCTCCCCGGCCGCAACAGCTCCGTCCGCCTCCGCTCCTTGATCATCTAATACTTCCCCCTCTTCGGCTCCTGTATCTTCTCCACCTAGGAAGGATTTATGTTGGTCAAGAAAAGCCTTAGCTTCCGTTACATTATTAATTTTCTTCTTACTGTCCTCCCAAAAAATCATCAAACCCTCCGGAATCAACCACCTAAAACCTACTCCCTTGAGGTACAGCTTATTTGATAAAAAATAATATTTTCTTCTTGATTCTCGTACCTGTCTGGGAATCTGCTTCAGGATGGTGATCTCCTTGCCCCTGTACACCAGCGCCCCCAGTCTTTGTTTTCTCAATATCTCATCTCTCAGTTCCCTTCTCACAAATTTAATATGAATCTCTCTTGGTAAATTATGTAAAATTGCAAATTGTGAGTTTACTCTGTACACCAAGTCCACATCCCTTCCAATAGACTCCAAATCTCTTTCTAAAAATTCACCCAACATTTTAACCATCACTTCTCTCAAATTTTCCTGGTCAAGTTGTTCCACGTTTTGGAACCTGAGAAAATAAGACATCTTATCCAATTGTAAAGTTAACATTGCATTTCCTCTCCCATCCTCCACCTTCTGGAGTGCCCGTACCTCCCCCTCCAGACCCCCCATCTTCTTCTTGTTTTGCTCTGCCAGCTGTTGAACATCATTTAAATCTTTTTTCATAAGTGTCATTTCAGATTTAATTTCAGATAATCCTTTTTGCACGTCATCTAACTTGTCCAACTTCTGATCCAATATCGCCAGTCTTTCCAAAATTTTTCCCATATCAGCTGCTGCTGATTTGTGGCCCTTAGCCATCTTAGATCAGTAGAAGATGAGAAATCAAAAGGCAAACCTCCAGAGAAGAAAGAGGGATTAGCAATCAGAGTAATTTTTCAACTATCCACCAGTGGGCGCTCACAGGAGCAACGAGTCCGAAGTATAGAGTAGGTCAAACAGGAAGCCAGAGGAGAATATTGTCTTCAATCATAAATAAAGAAGCAGGAAGTCAGACTGCCGCCATTGCCTACCGGGAAGAGAGGCCACCAGACCTCTCCAACAAACTCTGCCACAGCCATCCTCCAAGGAAAAGTCAGCAAGGTAAGGGGTTTCACTCCATCTCCTTCCCCCTAGTTCTCTGCCACGGCACCTTTCCAGCTACAAGGGGGGGGAACTCCAACCCCCCCCTCGCCTCCAGGATGCCTGCTCCACTCTCCAATCAGTCAGTTCAGTCCGTTGTGCCTTCTTAGCTAGCACCGGTCCCCTTAGGCGCTGTGGCGCCTCCGCGGCCTCAAAAAAAAGCCGCCGATCGCCTCCCACCCCCTCTGGAGCCTCGGGCGCGCCAGCATCGGCCTCCCGGCCCCTGGAAGTGAGGCAGGGGACCCCTGGCGAGCCGCCCTCAAACGGCAAACGCCCCAATAATGGGGCGCTTGGCCCAAAGGGCCTCCAGATGGGGGGGATCGGACTCTGGGGCCAGAGCTAGCCCGATCAGAGTCTGTCGCCAGCGGAACCGGAAGCGGAAACCGTAAGTTAAATGTTTTTGAATATTGATTTCAAAGAAAAACAGTAAACTAGCTCTGTAGGTGGAAAAGAGGATCAACAAAAACAAAAATCTTGTCACCATGGTGAAGAGAAGCAGTTGTGAAATGAGTGACACGGTTAAGAATGCTACAATGGGCATAAATGATGACCAGTCATAAGTGCGAAGACCGGTCAAAAGTGCGAGGACCTGTCAGAAACCACTTTTTTCAGCCCTCTGGGTAGTCCTTTTGTGCATATGGACTACTCAGAGGGCTGAAAAAGTTATTTTTGACTGGCCCTCGCACTTTTGCCCAGTCCTCGAACTGACGACTATCCTCACATTTTACGTTTTTTGCCCTATCTTATCACCATGGTGAAGAGAAGCAGTTGCAAAATGAGTGACATGGTTGTTAAGAATGCTGCATGGGCATAAATGTGAGGATGGTCATAAGTGTGAGGACCGATCAAAAGTGCGAGGACCTGTGAGAAATGACTTTTTTCAGCCCTCTGAGTAGTCCCTATACACATAGCCATGGCCACCCGGTCACATGACCAACTAGCCATGTCCACCCAGTCACTGGCTTGATCTAATTTCAGGCAAGTTCAAGCCTCTGTTAAGAGATACCTGCATTCTCTCTTTCTCCTTCCTTTTTCTTTTTCTTTCCCTTTCTTTCTTTCTCTCTTTCTTTCTTCTCTCTCTCGCTCTTTCTTTCTCCCGCCCTTTCTCCTTCTCATCTGGCATTCTTAGAGCTCCACTATTGATTAGCTTAGCCCAGGGGTGGGCAAATGTGGCCCTTTTACAACCTGTGGACTTCAACTCCCAGAATTCCTGAGACAGCCAAACTGGGAGAATTCTGGGAGTTGAAGTCCACAAGTTGTAAAAGGGCCACATTTACCCACTCCTGGCTTAGCCTGAGCAAGGATAACTAGCAGCCAATCACAATAAGCTCTCAATTACAATAAGCTCTCAACTCAAGCTCAGTGCACATGGGATCTCCCTAAACAGTGAGGATTTATTTGTTTCTTTCTCCCTTGAAGCCCCCCCCCCCCCCCCCCGCAAAATGTGCTGAAAAACTCGGCTTATACTCGAGTATATACAGTATTTGGGAACATTTTACCCAGTCTCGCTGGTGGAAGATGCCACCTATAAAACATTTTATAATGTTTTCTTTATAAGTTACTGACATCATCAATTTATAGTTCTTGTTCCAAAGTTTCTCCCATTTCTCCAATTCAATATTAGAGCTGAAGTTTTTGGCCCAGGTTATCATAGTTTCTTTAACTACCTCCTCCTCCATTTTATATCTCAATAAATAATTGTAAATTTTCTTAATCAATTTGTCCTTTGTGTCTTGTAAAATCTTATGTAATTCTTGTGGTTCTTTTTGAAATCCATATTGTTCTAAGTCCTTCCTGTATCTAGTTTGGATTTGCATATATGCCCACCAATCGATATCTATACCCTGTTCTTTTAGTTCTTGTCTTGTTTTTAGTTCCCCCTAGCCGTTTGGTAGATCTTTATATCTTTTTATTTTATTGATGTCCAATACGTTCGGGTAAATTAATGCCTCCATCGTTGATAGTCAATCTGGAATTTTAATATAATGATTTTTCTTTATTCTTTGCCATACTTGGAGCAGTGCGTCTCTAATTAGATGTCTCTGGAAGTAGCTATGAAGTTTATTTTTCCCATCCCATAGAAAGGCATGCCATCCTATTTGCAAGTCATGCCCTTCTAATGTTAAAGTCCTATTATTTTTTTAATTCTATCCAGTCTTTAATCCAAGTGAGTGTCATTGAGTGGTAATATGTCTCCCAGACTGGGAGCCCAAAGCCGCCTCTTTCTCTACTATCCTACAGTAATTTTGTTTTGATCCTAGGTTTCCTTTGACAGATGTATTTCGCTATTAGTTTGTTTAAGTCTTCGAAAAAATTCTTCCCCAATTTTATTGGTGCTACTTGGAAAAGGAATATTATTCTTGGTAAAATGTTCTTTTTGATAAAGGCTATCCTTCCTATGACAGATAATTGTAATTTTTTCCAGGTTTCCAAATCCTTTTTTAATCTGTGGTATTAATTTGTTATAATTGTCCTCTTTAATTGATGTACATTTAGCTGATAACCAGATTCCTAAACATTTTATTTTTTTAGTTGCTTGTATGCCCATTCTGTTTTCCAATTCTCTTTCCTGTTTTTTGGTGAGGTTTTTCATTATTGCCTTTGTTTTGGATTTATTGATTTTCAGTCCTGCTATTCTACCATATTCTTCTATTTGTTGCACTAATTTAGGTCCTGTCTCTAACGGTTGTTCTAAAATGTATACTAAATCGTCTGCAAACACTTGGACTTTATATTCTTCTTGTTCACCTCTAATTTTTATTAGCAATACCTCTAAAGTTAGGATAAATAATAAAGGTGATAGCGGGCAACCTTGTCTCACTCCCTTTACAATGTTAAATTTTTCAAACGGTGTCCCCGTTTATTATTATCTTTGCTGTTTGTATTGAATATATTTTTTCCACCATCCTTACAAATTTCTCTCCAAAATTCATGTTTTTCATTTGTAAAATAATAAACCTCCAATTTAAGTAGTCGAAAGCTTTTTGGGCATCTAGGAAGATTAATGCAGCTTGTTTTCCAGGATGGGCTTCGTAGTACTCTAATGTGTTTATTATTGTTCTCATATTATTTTTTATTTGTCTTCTTGGTAAAAATCCATTTTGGTCTGGGTGAATGTACTCATTTAAAACTTTTTTTGAATCTTTCTGAAATTATAGATGCAAATATTTTGTAATCTGCATTCAGTAGTGAAATGGGTCTGTAATTTTTAATCTGTTGTTGGTCTGAATCTTCTTTCGGGATGAGTGATAAGTGCTTCTGTCCAAGAATTAGGTATTTTAGCTTCCATAAGTGCTTCATTAAATATTTCCAACAATAATTCATCTAACGGTTCCTGTATATTCTTTTCTGAGACTTGGTGTCATCCATGCCATATCAATCCTTGACCACGATTGATGTGGATTTGAATAGAATGTGTATTGGTTGTTTTTCATATTTATTTCTCTCCATGTGTCCTGTAAACTTAGTTCTTGCGTCATTTTATTGAATATGTTTGGTAGTGTTCTTTTCTTTGTCTTATTCTTCTTATTACTTTTATAATCTTTTTTGCTATCCATAATTGCATTAAAATCTTCAATTAAACATGTATTTTCATATTCCAATTCCCTTATTTTATTGTGTACCTTTCTGTAGAATTCACTTTGGTTGTTATTTGGTGCGTATATTGTGGCCAGCAACATTTGTTTTTGCTCTGTTTCTCTGATAAATGATTAGTTCTTAATTGTACTACATCTACATGGAGGGAAGTAAGCAGTGGGGTGCCACAAGGTTCCGTCCTTAGGTCCACTAAGAGAGTAACAGATTAAGAGTTGGAAGGGACCTTGTAGGTCATCTAATCCAACCCCGCCGCCCAAGCAGAAGACCCTACACCCGTGATGGCGAACCTATGGCATGCGTGCCACAGGTGGCACGCAGAGCCCTTTCTGCCGGCACGCTAGCCGTCGGCCCACCCCAGGTCCACCACACATGCGTGCACCTCCAATTGGCCAGCTGGTCTTCTGGTCTCTGCCACGGATGAACAGAAGCTGGGCCTTCCCCGATCTCTGCAGGTTCTGCCTCTCCGTGGCAGGAAAGCAGGAGAAAGCTAGCACGCGATGGGGGGAGAAACTGCAAAAATCTAAGGAGGCACGGAAGGCAGGAGGCACTCAATCAGGGGAGGAACTTTGGAGATCGTGGAAGGCAGGAAAACGCTAGGATTCCATGGGGAGAGGAACTTTGGAGATCGTGGAAGGCAGGAAAACGCTAGGATTCCATGGGGGGAGGTATTTTGGAGATGTGGAAGGCAGGAAAAGGCTAGGATTCCATGGGGGGGAGGAACTTTGGAGATGTGGAAGGCAGGAAAACACTAGGATT
>WNWU01013815.1:29863062-29868850 GCA_012654045.1 Ptyas mucosa | reverse complement strand
AAGGCAGGAAAACACTAGGATTCCATGGGGGGAGGAACTTTGGAGATCGTGGAAGGCAGGAAAATGCTAGGATTCCATGGGGGGAGGAACTTTGGAGATCGTGGAAGGCAGGAAAACGTTAGGATTCCATGGGGAGAGGAACTTTGGAGATCGTGTAAGGCAGGAAAACGCTAGGATTCCATGGGGAGAGGAACTTTGGAGATTGTGGAAGGCAGGAAAATGCTAGAATTCCATGGGGGGAGGAACTTTGGAGATCGTGGAAGGCAGGAAAACGCTAGGATTCCATGGGGAGAGGAACTTTGGAGATTGTGGAAGGCAGGAGGCAGCTCTTTAGCACAGCTAAAGCACAGCTCTTTAGCCAGATCTCTCCCCCCTACAAGCGCTGCTCTTTTAAACAGGGAAAGAAGAATGAACACGTTTAGCAGGAAACTTTGGAGTTGCCTGATCATTAGCCAAGCCATCTTGGCAGCGCCATGCACCAGGCGGGGAACAGCTGTCTTACCAGGGAACGGCCGGTACCTAGTTGTCCTCTGGTAAGAGGTATGCCGGCCCACTTGGAAAAAGTGGGGGGGCGCATTGGGGGGGCATGCATGCACAGTGTGGGCGCATGTGTAGAGGGAGCGTGGGAGTTGTCATGCACACATGCGTAAATGGGGGCGGGCATTGCATTATGGGTTCTGGCACGCAGGAGAGCGACAGCACACGTGCGCTTAGACTTTTGGCACGCAATGCCAAAAAGGTTCGCCATCTGCCCTACACCATTTCTGACAAATAGCAGCCCAGTCTCTTCTTGAAAGCCTCGTGATGAAGCTCCCACAACTTCCAAAGGCAAGCTGTTCCATTGGTTGATTGTTCTCACTGTCAGAAAATTTCTCCTTATTTCCAGGTTGAATCTCTCCTTGATCAGTTTCCATCCATTATTCCTTATCTGGTCTTCAGGTGCCTTGGAAAATGGCTTGACCCCTTCCTCTCTGTGGCAGCCCCTCAAATATTGGAACATTGCTATCATGTCTCCTCTGGTCCTTCTCTTCACTAGACTATCCATGCCCAGTTCCTGTAACAGTTTTTCATATTTCAGTCTCCAATCCAATCCAGTCCAGTCCAGTCCTAATCATCCTAGTTACTCTTCTCTGGACTTTTTCTAGAGTCTCAACATCTTTTTTTATAGTGTGGTGACCAAAACTGGATGCAGTATTCTAGGTGTGATCTTACTAAGGATTTATAGAGTGGTGTTAGTACCTCACTTGATCTTGATTGTATCCCTCTGTTAATGCAATTTAGGACTGCATTGGTTTTGTTGACTGCTGCCGCACACTACTGATATTTAACTGGTTCTCCACTAAAACTCCAAGATCCCTCTCACAGTTACTAATATTAACCCTGGTTTCACCCAGTGTATATGTGTACTTTTGGATTTTCTTACCTAAGTGTAAGACTTTATTTTTCTCTACATTGAATTTCATTTTGTTAGATAGGGCCCAGTGTTCAAGTATGTCAAGATCTATCTGGGTCTTGAGCCTATCATCTAGGGCAGTGATGGCTAACCTTTTCTTGTCATATGCCAAAAGTGCATGCCCATGCGTGCGACAGCACATGTGCATGCTGGCACCCATAATGCAATGCACCCCCCATGCATGTGCGCATGACTCCCCATGCTCCTCCTCTCCATGCATGCGCACATGACACCCCGCCCCCGTTTTGGGCATAGAAGTCCTCCCTGCACCTGCATGTGCATCTCCTGCATGCGCCCCGCCCCCCACACATCCTGAAAAATCAGCTGGCTGGCGGGAGGCACACACGCATGCACAGTGGAGCTGAACTGGGCAACAGCTCACGTGCCCGTAGAAAGGGCTCTGTGTGCCAGCTGTGGCACACGTGCCATAGGTTCGCCATCATGGATCTAGGATGTTAGCTATTCCTGACAGCTTAGTATCATCCGCAAATTTGTTAAGTTCCGCTTCTATTCCCTCATCTAAGTCGTTTATGAAAATATTGAAGAGTACTGGGCCTAAGATGGAACTTTGTGGTATACCACTGCTTGCTTCCCTCCATGTAGACATAGATCCATTAAGGACTATTCGCTGAGTACAGTTTGCAAGCCAGTTATGAATTCATCTGGTGGTGATGCTATTTATCCCACTTTTTTCTAGCTTATCTGCTTATCTGTCATCTGCATACTTCACAATATGATTTGTAGCAGATTTGGCACAGCAATCATGGGTCATCAAATTCTTTATACCAGCTTCTACCCTGTTCTTCCCAAAATAAGACATCCCCTGATAATAAGCCCAGTCAGGTTTTTAAATGCATGGCAATAAGGCCAAGCGCTTATTTCAGGGTTCAAAAAAATATAAGACAGGGTCTTATTTTCGGGGAAACACAGTAAACTATGCTGCCAGGAGGATTTTGGCTAATGTATAAATGGCTTTGCTCTTAACAAAGATTCCAACTAGTTTACTCTAAATAAAGTACTCTCTTATAGTCAGGAGAGAATAAGATTCTTTTTAATACTGTTTCATTGTTATAATTGATCATATATAAATTAATAAGATGGGTTGTCAAAAAAGAGCTGTATATTTTTCAAGAAGCAAGACAGTGTTTCCGTGGTTCTCAGATCTCTGAATACTGTGCTTTGTTTTACTCTCTTGATCTAGTTTGTTTTATGGAGAAGAGGAGATCCACAAACCTGTTTTCTTATTCACACACACAGACACACAGTACAAAATCTATCTACAGTCTCCCAAAACACAGACCATGCAAAAATGGAGGACACACAACCATCATCATCCAAAAGAAGCCAAGAAAAATGCCCTCTGACAGACAAGAACACTTAACAAAATTTAAAGCCATAGACCTAAATTAGATTCTCATGTTTTAGGAAGTTTTCAATTCTTGAATGAGGATATTTATGATAAAATTGTAATAGGAGATTGTAATACTGGTCCCTGAGCTTGATAAAAATATACCAGCATGAAAAAAAGCCATAATTGTGAGGGGAACAATTAAGGTTTATATGGAAGAACTGAATTTAATAGACTTCAGGTTCTTGATGTTCTCTGACTAAAACAGAATATGCATTTTAAGTGTGCAACATAATTTTTCTCAGGCTTGATTATTTTTTAATATTGATTTTATATCATTAAATTCATGAATGTTATATTGATGTTCATTATGCATCAGACCATAGTGTAATTATTTTGAAATATGAGTTTCAGGAACCAGTGAAAGTATCAAGAAATTGGTACATCATTATAGCATGATAAAAAAATTGGTAGTGCAAATGCAGGTAGAAAGATCTTACAATACTTTGATCTGAATTCAGAAACATCAAGTGGCTGAATTTTTGAATGGGAATTGTATAAACATATATCCAAGATCAAATTATTGCTTATGCACGATACAAAAATAAGATTAAAAATAAAACAGAAAATAATTTAAAAAATGAATTGAAAACTGCATGGGGACAGATGGTTAGATGCCCATCTACTATTTTATACACAGAAATGCAGAAAAAGAAATAAGAATTAAATACTATAATATCATAGCAGACCAAATTCATGCTACTAATGTTTATGACAGCTACTTGGAGAACCGTGAAAAAGCCAACAAGATTTTGACTAATTGTTTACAGCAAAAGAAAGATGTGGCAATGATTCTAACTATCGCAAGTGAAAGACATGAAATATATAAAACTTCAAGACGTAAATAGTCAATCTTTTTTTAAAAAAATTCAGAATTATATTGTTCTTCTTCTTCTTGTGCCATATCCGTCATCAGATGTTGGCAATCATGTTGGCAATCCTATTTTTGTCAACAGCTGCATGAAAAAGTGCTGCTGAGTTTTGTCCAAACCAGTCCCTTAGGTTTTGAAGCCATGATGTTCTTCTTCTGCCTGGACCTCGTTTGCCTTCAATCTTTCCCTAGAGCCGTGATGGTGAACCTATGGCACACGTGCCGCAGGTGGCACGCGGAGCCATATCGGTGGGCACGTGAGCTAAGCTCCGGAGTGCATGTGCGCACTGGCCAGCTGATTTTCGGGCCTTCCAATCCCACGGAAGTTGGCCAATGGGTCGTTTCCGGCCTCCGGAGGGCCTCCAGGGGGATGAGGAAGGCTGTTTTTGCCCTCCCCAGGCTCCTAGAAAGACTCTGGAGCCTGGAGATCCCTCACTTTTGGCACGCGATGGCGAAAAGGTTAGCCATCACTGCCCTAGAGGATTAAGTGAAGAATGCCCTATTTTTCTGGGTGCCGCATCACATGTCCAAAATATTCTAACTTTCGCTTTTTAATGGCTTTGATTATTTCCCTTCACTTTCCCAGGCAGCTTATCACCTCCTTATTTGTGATTTTTTTAACCCAGTTTATACGTAACAGCCATCTGTAAATCCACATTTCAAATGCTTCTAGTTTCTTCAAGTGGTTTTCTGTCAGAGACCAACTGTACTCCGTAGAGCAGGATAGAAAAGATGTAACATCTGACAAGCCTGATTTTCAGTTTTAGGCTTATGTCGTGACTGCAGAAGACCTTTTTCATTTTGAAGAATGCTGTTCGAGCTTTCTCTATCAGAATTATATAGTAAACCAGAAATTATATCTTTCTAAATAATTTAACCTATCACATTTGGATTACATACAAAACAATTTTTACTTATTCAGCTATCTGAGGTAGAGATTAAACAAATACTTTTAAAAATGGCAAAATGGTAAAACATTAAAATTGGATAAATTCTATATAAAATATTTATAGACTTTTTAATACAAAATTTTGCCAATTGTGTATTTGATAGGGGAATTTTATCTCTGGCATTCAATCAAATGTATCCCAAAAGCAGATAAAAAAAATCACACTCTGCACTAATTATCATCCAATCTTAATAATATTGATGCAATGATGTTAACAGTGTTAACAGATTATAGCAAGTCATATTGTTCACTATTAAGAATGATTACATATAAAGTTCACATACGGATTAACAGAGTTGGAAGGGCCCTTTTAGGTCATCTAGTCCAACTCCCCCCCTCCCAAGCAGACCCTACACCATTTTTTACAGATGGCAGTCCAGTCTCTTCTTGAAAGCTCCCAGTGATGAAGCTCCCACAGCTTCTGAAGGCAAGCCTGTTCCATTGGTTGATTGCTCTTATTGTCAGAAAATTTCTCCTTATTTCCAGGTTGAATCTCTCTTTGTTCAACTTCCATCCATTATTCGTTGTCTGGCCCTCATGTGCTTTGGAAAATAGCTTGGCCCCTTCCTCTCTGTGGCAGCCCTCAAATGTTGGAACACTGCTATCATGTCTCCCCTGGCCTTTTCTTCACTACACTAGCCATCCCCAGTTCCTGCAACCGTTCATCATATGCTTTAGCCTCCAGTCCCCTAATCATCTTGGTTGCTCTTTTCTGCACTCTTTCTAGAGTCTCAACATCGTTTTTATTGTGTGGTGACCAAAACTGAATGCAGTACTCTAGATGTGGTCTTACTAAGGCTTTATAGAGTGGTATTAGTACCTCACTTGATCTTGATTGTATCCCCCCAATTTAGGATTGCATTGGTTTTTTTGGCTGCTGCCGCACACTACTGATATTTAACTGGTTCTCCACTAAAACTCCAAGATCCTTCTCACAGTTACTAATTTTAAGCCTGGTTTCACCTAGTGTATATGTGTACTTTTGGTTTTCCTTGCCTAAGTGTAAGACGTTACTCTTCTCTACTCTACTCAGTATTAAGGATGCAGCTGTAGAGGGTGGTCAACTGTATTAAGTATCTGGGGGTGTAGATAACTAACAATCTGAAC
>WNWU01013815.1:29793062-29858062 GCA_012654045.1 Ptyas mucosa | reverse complement strand
ACTCATAAGGTAATATAAGAGCAAGCTCTCAAAAATACTTTTAGAAAACCCAAGTGGATCAAATCAGCCAAAAATATGAATTATAGGTCATTATAGTTATAAAAGCATATAAATGCATTTGCCTCTTTACACATATTATGTATTAACATTCAGAGATAAATCTAAATGGAGAATCACAGTACAAGGATGCTTCCTTTTTCCTCTAAAATCTTATGTGACTACAGTATTTCATATTACCATGAATCTATAGCCTTTAGCTTTAAAAATATAGCAAAAGAATGTTACTGTGTAAGAATTCTACGCAGATTCTACACAATCATGCAAATATTTTAAAATGATTGGTTCAAACTGGAGATCTGCAAAGAGTTAATACAGTTAGCACAGAACAAAAAAATCTGCTGTAGGTAGCATACCAATATAGTTGATTCCAAGTGGCATTAGAAAACACTGAAAAGCAAACTATATGATTTAAGCTGAAGCACCGCTTAGAGTGTATCCATCTCCAATTGTATTGGGAAAATACAGGGAGCTCACTAGTTACTTGTCATCTTCTTGGTATAGCCTAAATAGACATTTTCTTCTTCTGTCTCTTTCTTCCCCACAGTTTCACTTAATAGGAAAGGAATTGTTTTTCTATGAATGACTGACCATAGCTATCATCCACAGGTTTCAAAAGTAGAAAGGGATAGTTCACTAGTTGGACTTCATTCTTACCTCTCGTTTAACAATAGCTTTCTTACAGACTGGACACAGAGGTCCATTCCGGGAAAAATGGAGAGGAAGTCGACGGGTACGATACTGGCATGTCTGTTCTTCACATCTCAGCCAACTCTAAACAGGAAAATAGTAAAAATACTTAGAAATATATTTTTCAAATTATTATGATGGCAGTTTTACTGCAATATACTTTATTCTTTGTTTCCATGTTTATACTATATAACAGAAGCAAAAACTTGTTACAAGAATGCATGTTATAGAGAATAGCATTTATTTACATGTTATACAGCTAAGCCTGAAGGCATATAATATGGACAATGTAAAAATAATTGTATTACATAATGTTAGAGACATTATGAATCAAATCCATTTCTCTTGTGTGCAATTATTCTATAACTTTCAATATAAATTTTTGTCCATGCTTTTTGATATGTGTTATGTACCAGAAGAGTACGTACACTATTCTAATTGAATGCCCTACAATACATTAAAAATTATTGAACTTATGAAATAAATTCTCATGGATTGGAGTCTACTTGATCAATTGGCATAAGGTAGCATTATATCTTGAAAGATGATATATTGATTAGATCCAGTCTTTCTGCATATGAGACCTATTCTTGTGTGGCTTTTGAACTAATAGATTTCTCTGGAAAATATGGATTTGCAATTTCCAATACCACTTCTCATTTGTTCCAAAATGTCTCATTAAGCAGACCATAATCTTTCAGGAAAGGAAGGGTTTAAGCAGGTAGAGAACAATCAGGTAGCTTCTGTTTCCAATGCGTTGAACAAAGACTGAGTATGCATCAGTATGGGAGAATGAATTATGCAGGCATATGCATTAGTGAATGTACCAGAAGGAGTGTTGGTCCTACCTGACACGCTCCTTCTCGTTGAGTGGAGACAGCAGCCAGTAGGGGTTGTACTCGCTCAATCAGATTGAAGGACTGAGTCTGTCAATAATGCTTGGTCCTGCCCTTGTTGCTGGGTAGACCAGCTTTTGGTGAAGACCTAAAGGACAGACTCGGCTTGTGGGAGAAGAAATGAGCCAACAGGTAAGTAGAGCCAAGCAGAAGGAAACCAGAAAGGACCAGACTGATACAGGGAGGGTCTGGCTGCTGTCTCCACTCAATGAGAAGGAGCATGTCAGGTAGGACCAACACCCCTTCTCCATTGAGAGTGGAGACAGCAGCCAGTATGGGACATACCCAAGTTCACTGTCCCGAAACAGGGGGGGGGAACAGGCTGGTCCGCAACACTCTCCCCGGCAACAACCCGCTGAAGAACCCGCCGTCCAAATGTGGCCTCTGCCGACGCAAACTTGTCCAGTTTATAGTGTCGTATGAAAGGGACAGGCAAAGTCCACGTAGCCGCCCTGCAGATTTCAAACAAAGGAGCCTGGGTCGCCCATGCGGCCTTCGTAGCCGCACTGCGGGTGGAATGTGCAGTCAACCGTGAAGGACGCGGAAGCGAGCGAAGGTCGTATGCCGAAGCAATAGTCTGTCGAATCCAGCGACCGATGGTAGAGAACGAAACCTTGCATCCCTGGGAAACAGGTAAGAAGGATACAAACAGCAATTCCGATTGGCGGAAAGAAGCCGTCCTCTTAAGGTAGATCCGTAATGCTCGCCTGACATCCAAGGAATGCCAATGTCGTTCCCGAGGATGAGAAGGGTGAGGGCAGAAATTAGGAAGTATAAGTTCTTGTCAACGGTGAAAAACAGAATTGACCTTCAGCACGAAGGTGGGATCCAAGCGGAGGACCACGCGGTCCGCGTGGAACACACAAAGGTCCGAGTGAGTGGACAGAGCTGCAATCTGTGAAATCCCGCGAGCTGAGGTTACGGCTACCAAGAAGGCGACCTTGCACAAGAGTAGCCTGAGACTGGCAGTCCGCAACGGCTCGTATGGAGGACCCATAAGTGATTCCAACACCAACGGAAGATCCCAGGTAGGGTATCTATGTAAAGTGGGAGGACACAAATTCGTGGCACCGCGGAGGAAGTGGTGAATCAGAGAATGCTGCCCCAAGGATGACAAGGACCCACAGGCAAGCACAGAAGACAAAGCAGCCACCTGGAGACGCAAGGTATTAGAGGAAAGTCCCTGGGACAGGCCCTCTTGCAAAAAGACCATGATGTTCACGATGGAAGGCTGAAGTGTGGGCACTCCGTTCCGGGCACACCAGGAGCAGAAGGCCCACCAGGTGGCAGAATAAATGCAGTCCATAGAAGGACGGTGTGAAGCCTGCAATGTCTGAATGACGTCCACTGGAATGTCTGTGGCCTTCAAAGTGCTCTGCTCAACCTCCAAGCGGTCAGATTGAGCCAAGAGAGATATGGGTGAGTCAGAGTAACTTACGTGAGGACGTCGTCCCCGAGAGGAATGCGCCAAGATGGAGCCACCGAGAGGGAGACAAGGTCCACAAAGCAGGGCCTCTGGGGCCAATGAGGAGCCACAAGGACCACTTCCGGCCGCTCTAACAGGATCTTGCAGATGACCTTGGGAAGGAGGGACGTCGGGGGAAAGGCATACAGCAGACCTGCCGGCCACGGGATTCGTAGAGCGTCGATGCCGTCCGCCTAAGGTTCTGGATACCAGGCGAAGAACCGTGGGAGTTGTGCATTTGCGTGCATCGCAAAGAGATCGACATTGGAATGCCGAACCGAAGAGACAGCTCTTGGAAAATCTGCGGGTGGAGACGCCACTCCACATTGTCCACCTGTCGGCGGCTCAGCCAATCTGCCTGAGAGTTCTCCACACCGGATATGTGCTCTGCCCGAAGAGAACAGAGGTGGTGCTCGGCCCATAGTCCCAACTTCATCGCTACAGTTAGCAGGACCTCGACCTGGTGCCCCCTAACCTGTTCAAATGAGCTTTGGCGGTAACATTGTCCGTCAGGGCGAGAACATGGGCTCTGGAGACAAGATGACGAAATGCCCTGAGTGCGAGGAAGACCCCGCCTGCAGTTCCAGCCAATTGATCAGGCGATGAGACTCCACGGTGGTCCACATCCCTTGAGCCAGCTGACCTTGGCAATGGGCCCCCCAGCCATGGAGGGTAGCGTCTGACGTTACCACCACCCTCTGGGGCTCGAGAAAGAAGCAACCCCCTGAGAGTGCTGGAGAACGCCACCACCGGAAGGACCTGCATACTGAAGGAGGAACTGGAACTGGCCTGGCTGACGTGCTCTGCCCGCCTTCTGCAACGGTAAGAGAAACCATTGGAGTTCCCGGGCGTGCAGCTGCGCCCAGGGAACGATGGATATGGCTGAGAACATCTTCCCTAAAAGTTGAGAGAGAACATAGGGGGAGACAACACGACACCCTTCAATCTTGGAGACTAAATGTCGCAGACTATCTTGTCTCTTGGGAGAGAGAAAAACTTTGCCCTGAACTGAATCAATTAGTGCCCCTAAATGAACTAGACTATTAGAGGGAGAGAGATGGCTCTTTTCCAAATTAATTGAAAAGCCATGAGCCGCCAAGGTTTCCAGGGTAAGCCCAACATCTACAGCAGCTTGCTGGATGGAGACAACACTAGGATATCATCAAGATAACACAAAAGTCTAACTGAACGGAGCCTAAGAAAAGCTGTCAAGGCGGCCAAAACTTTCATAAAAGTACGGGGCGTGGAGGACAGACCAAAGGGTAAAGCCCTGTACCGGTAATGCACCCCCCTGTAACAAAACCTCAAAAACTATCTATGGGAAGGGAGGATAGGGATGTGTAAATAGGCCTCTGTAAGGTCTATAGAAGAGAGGAGATTGCCCTCCGGACACCGTCTAGAATAGTTTTTAAAGATTGCATTTTAAATTTACGGTACACAACATATCTATTCAACCGTTTTAGGTCCAGAACGGGTCTCCACCCCCCCCCCCCGAAAACAGGCACAAGAAAGACCCGGGAATAAAAACCGGTACCCTCCTGACCAGGAGGCACCAGTTGTATAGCCCTGATGGCCAGGAGATGCTGAACTGCAGAGTCCATAAGGGACCTCTTTTCGATGTTACGAGAAAGCGGACAGCAGACAAAGGTACTCGGAGGGGTGGAAACAAATTCAATGGCCAGCCCTGATCGTAAGGTGGCCTGGACCCACTTGTCAGATGTGGACTGCTCCCAAATGGCAGCGAAGAGGGCCAATCTGCCGCCTATGGGAGGATCTGGAATGCTATCAGCGCCGGTGTTGGATGGAATGACTTCCTCTCCCCCGAAAGGGCTGATTAAGCCCAAAGGACCTGCCCCGAAGGGACCTATCCTGGGAGCCTCGTTGCCTGCCAAAATTATTGTATGGCCGAGGTGAGGAAAAGGAGGAGGATCCCCCCACACCAGCACCTCGAAATTGGGGCCACAAGGCATACGGAGAGAAACAGGATTCCCCTCTGCGATAGACCGCCGTTAACACCTTCTTCTTGTCCCTAGCCGGTAAAAAATGGCTCTAAAGCGTCACCGAACAGGCGAGACCCCCCGAAAGGGACCGATGCCAGGCGCCATTTATGCCTGGCATCTGCCTGCCAGTGGCGAAGCCAGACTAAGTGGTGGGCAGCAACAGTGGAGGCTAGGGATTTGGCTGCAAAGCGGGTGGCCAAAAGGGTGGAGTCCGCCGAGAATTGGATCGCTGCCACAATCTTGTTCAGATCCTGCTTGGTACGTGCATCTTCGGGAGGTAACTTATCCTGTAGTTGATGCAACCAAAGAAGCGGGCCCAGTTGAAGAAGGACGCTGTAGTAGCAGCGCTGATGGCCCATGCGGAACCTTGGTGCGCTCTCTGAAGAACTAAATCAGAGCGCCCTCGTCAGGCCGCAATCCTTCATCAGGCTCACCCGGAACATTGGCGTTCAACAACAGAGCAGCGATTGGAGCGTCAACAGAAGGAATATGGAGTAGAGAGTCCAAGTCCGAAGCTATGTTAAAATTTCTATGGTCGTTAGACGAAGGAAGGGGGGTAGATCCCGGCGATTCCCACTGTCGCTTGACGACATCCAGAAACAGAGGGGGGGGGGCAGGAACAGCCATGATGGGCCTGGCTGGTTCAGCAAACATTGGATCCAGCGCCCCCGATGCAGATGCCAGCACAGGTTCCGAAGGAGGAGAAGACAGATTAGCTGTGTTTATAGCCTTGAAGAGTAAGGACTTAAACAGAGATTGGGGAAAGAGTCCAGTAAACACTGGTTGATCCGGAGGAAGGTTCTCATCGTCTGACAACCCGGAATCACTGTAATCACCATCCGTTACAGCAGAAGAATGACTAGTAGAAGAATATGTTGGGGAAGCGGGAATCTTGGTCGAAGAAGCCCGCTCCAGACTGTTCTGCACAGGAGACAGTATGAAACCGAACATATGGAACCAGCTCTAGACCGGAATCTTGCTGAAAGCGACTTTTGCACAGCTGCTTCAATGAGCCATTGTAATTGATCCGGCATAAGTTGGCAAGAAATTGCCTCCTGAGGCAGAGCAGAATCAGAGGTCAAAGCAGCAGGGTCAGGCGAAGCTTCAGGAGCCACTGCAACCGGTTGAGCTGAAGTATCAGAGCCCCACAACTCCAAGGTAGAAATAGTAACGGGGCAGTCACGAAGCGAAACCTGATCAGAAGTAGCAGGATGATCAAGGTCCCTGGTAGCCGCAGGAGCCTGGGGAGCAGAGGATGCAAGGTTGGCGCTGGCCTTGTCGCAAAGCTTCGTCAAGACCTTGCCTCGGCGTCGTTCAGCTTTAGATGAGGATACGCCAGACCCGTGGTGCCTGTGGTGAGGCTGTGCAGGCTGAGAAGCTGGGGGAGGCTCAAGGGAAGCCCCTCTGGATGAACTATGGGTAGCAGACTAATTGTCTGATTGGCCACGGTGAACAGAACCAGCCCTGTGGCAGTGCTTCGATTTTGACATTGCCTTTGGCATCGTGGCTGACCAGCTGAACAGGGCAGGCAGAAATTCTAGTCAATTAAAACGAAGCAGCCAGCAGGAGTCAGTGGGAGCGCAGAAACTCCACAAGTAAAAACCGGTGTCCAGCAGTGGGAGCGCGGAAGCTTCACAAAATGGTCTTTGAGCCCAGGTGTAGGATCCCCAAATGGCCCCCGCGGCTGAGTACAGAGTCACAAATGGCAGCCGTTGAAGGGCTCAGCAAGGCGCAGTCAAATGTTAACTGCATTTGATGAGGCCAGTAGTAAAAAGGAGGAGGTGGCTGCTGAATTTTGGACACCGCTGTAAAGGCACGCCTCCCTACACAACGATAAAGGGAGCGCGAAGCTCTGCGAAACAAAAGCCCAACTGATCGGCAGTTGTGGAGGAGAAGTGCCACACCCCCAGCAATAAACAATTTGTGGCAGGCAAGCCGATCTGAAGGAGACGGCAAGCCCCGCAGCGCTGCTCCCTGTGGCCGAAGTGTCAGTCAGCGAAGGAGAGGCAATTAGGCTGTCCCGTTTGAAGCTGAGGCGAGCACCAAAATGGCCACCGCTGAAACGGTGCGAAAAACTCCAGGCGACAAATTCGGCTTGCAACTGGGCGAAACAAAGGGAGAGCTGCCCCAAATAGCGTCCAGTGACTGTCCAGCAAGCTCTCCCCACGTGAAGTCGCTCCCTCCTACTGGAGGATCAAGGTGAAAAAGACACCCCCAGCCACCAGCTGAAGGCTACTCCAGGGGTGAAAGCCAACCAGGAGAAAGGCTACTCATGATTAACCAAGGGAATTCCAAGGAAATCAGACACCAAAGGGATAAGAGGATAAACGAAGTCAAACAGTCCAAGTCAAAAAACCAGAAAAATCAAGTCAGAAAGAGCAAATCCAAAGTCTAAAGAAGAGCAAGAGACCCACACGCCCGTCCTAACTGAAGGACTGAGTCAAAAGCTGGTCTACCCGGCAACAAGGGCGGGACCAAGCATTATTGACAGACTCAGTCCTTCAATCTGATTGGGCGAGTACAACCCATACTGGCTGCTGTCTCCACTCTCAATGGAGAAAAGAAGTATGAAACTAAGTAAAATTCTGTTCTAGCACCACACAATCTAATAAATCTAAACTTACGTTTACATATATGAATGGCTAGTTTTTAAAGATCTATTGTCTGACTTTAAAAAACATAATGAACTTTGATCAATTAAACCATTAAATTTGCAGATAGATAAAGAAACAGTTCTGAAGTAACAAGTACAGTCTCCTTATTCCTAGAGCATGGAGAGACATTTCTTCATTAAATGAAATAAAAAGTACATGAACCCATTGTAACTATGTACTGCCAGCTATTTTAATTTTTTTCCATACCATCTGACTCATCCAGGATACTTTTACAGATTAAAAATTTTAAATCCATTAATCCAACTTGGAAAATACTAGAGACTTTAGTTTTATCAAAACAAAACTTAATGAAAATAAGAATTAGCTGATGGCATTTGTATACTATATAATTTTAACCTATGAAATATTGAAACATTTGGAATTCAGGAAATATTCACGGGCCCGGGGTACTTGCAGGACCACCTCCTACCGGCCTCCCACCGCCCAGTGCGCCCCCATAGGACTGCCCTCCTCCGGGTGCCATCGGCCAGACAGTGTCGGCTGGCGGCCCCCAGGATGAGGGCGTTCTCTGTGGCCGCATCAACCCTCTGGAACAGGTTACCCACTGGGCTCCAGACGGCCCCCGACCTCTGCACTTTCCCCGCTGACTTGAAGACATGGCTTTTTCAGCAAATTCCCTGATCTGCTGCGAGGTTTTTAACTTGTCTGGGGATTTTATATTAGCCTGTTCTTAGCTTTTATTGTTGTGTTGTTTTTATTCTGAGAGACACCCCGAGTCCTACGGGAGAAGGCCAGCATATAAATTTGAAAAATAAATAAATAAATAAATATGTCCCACCCGGGGTCCCATGTTCTTTCAAAAGGCTAAACGTAAAATGTGAAATGTTTTATCATGACCTTCTATAATTTGATGATGTGAATCTCAGTTTTAACAAATGTCTTCAAACATATCTATGAAAAACCCACTAACACATATATAAGATAGCAAAAGATTCTCTTTTTCACAATGTTACATTGTCATGGTTACTCTTGTTGTTTTTATGTAGTTTTAGATTACACTTTTCCCCAAGGAACTCAAGACAACATACATTATACCTTCTCTTCATTCCCAAGGCTGAAGGTAGTGACTGTCTCAAGAAAACTCAATTAACTTCCATAAGTGAGTCTTCCTGATTCTAGTCCAGCTTCCTTACTTTTACACTGGATCTATATGATCTGGTATTCCCCTGATAGACTTAAAAGCAAAAGCCAAAGTCTGAAAAAGGCTCAAACAAGTAAGAAATGTTATTTTAAAAATAGAGAAAAACATATTTTTAACTTCATCTACTCAGTGTCATGTAGCATAAAATAAAATAAAACGACCAGCACGCGTATTCACATGTCTCTAGTCTAGACATTGATGTTTCAGACTTGAGCAAGCACAGAGAACGATGCTGTTGAAGGAAGATAGCACAGTGGAAAATGTATTGGTAAATAAATTCAGGAAAAGGCACAAAGAATCTGCTTTTTACACTTCTTACTAGATTTACCTGCTAGATGCATATTTATTATTTAAAGTACAGAAAGGAACAGAAATGTTTTTATTTTATTTAGAAATTTATTTTAGAGCCAGTTTGGTCTAGTGTTTAAGGGGCTAGGATAGAAAGTGGAGACCTTGAATTCCCACCTTAGACATGAAAGCCAGGTGGGTGACTTTGGGAAATCAGTTGCTCTCAGCTCAACCCAACTACAGGGTTATTGTGGGCAAAGTAGGAAGAGGAAGGTTTGATGGATATATTTGCTGCCTTGAGCTATTTGTAAAAAATAATAATAATAAAATAATAAATAAAAATACATTCATTTTTATATGACTAATTAATAATTTGCAGAAAGGTTACAATCACAATAGAATAGCATTAAACAATAAAATACAATCCTTCTAACAATCACAAGTGACTAGGTGAGGAAAGGTTGAAAATTACAGGTAGTCCTCAATTTACGACTGGTTGCTTAGCAACCATTTGAAATTACAACAGGCCCTTCCAAAAGCTACTTATGACCCTATTTTGAACTTTGAAGTTATAAAGGTTGCATGCACATGCACACACCAGGATCACCTGATGGCATTTTGAGTGCTTGGCAACTGGCTCACCTTTACAGCCATTTGCAGTGTCCCAAAGTGGCGTTTTGACATGTTTTGCCACTTTCCAATGTTTGCTTCTAATTTCTGGCAAAATATGGATAAAATGGATTTGCTTAACAACCACATAGGGACGTGGTGGCTCAGTGGCTAAAATAATCCCTAGTGCTGCATAACGGAGTGAGCTCCCGTTACTTGTTCCAGCTTCTGCCAACCTAGCAGAAGGTTTAACGTGAAAGCACGTTAAAAAAAATGCAAGTAAAAAATAGAGACCACTTTGGTGGGAAGGTAACAGGGTTCCGTGTGCCTTTGGCGCTTAGTCATGCTGGCCACATGACTACGGAGATGCCTTCAGACAGCGCTGGCTCCTCGGCTTAGAAATGGAGATGAGCATTGTCCCCAGAGCTGGAAACGACTAGCACACATATGCGGGGGAACCTTTACCTTTACAACAACAGCATTTGCTTAATGACCATTCCATTTGCTTAACCATGGTGTTCAGTTAACAAACCATTGCAAAAAATGCCAAAAAGTTGAGTTTGATCACATAATGCCTTGATTTATGATAGTAATGATTTACTACCATAATTCCAGATTCAATTTTGGTCATAAGTCAAGACTAGTTGTAGAAAAATATCTTTTCCAGAATAAGTGAAACATCATAGCAAGAACAATTTGTCCCCCAAACCCACCAGATTTAGACTAAATGGTCTGAGGAATATTACAATATGTGGGTAGACTGAGGAGAAAACATTATAATCCAATGCTATGCAGGGCATTTAAAAATAAACAGTTTGAATTATGACAGAAATGAAGCGGAAACCAATGTTGCTGTTTAACCACAATGAGAAATATTTCCATGAATGATCCCAGCTAGTAGCCTATTAAGTGCAACTTCCAGATAGTTTTCATTAATAGATATGTTTACAGCATACTGCTTTTGAGTTTGTTTTTGAGAAAACCAAAATGTAGTTATCCAAAACCATGTCTTTTCCGCTAGTCTTAAACAAATATTAATTGGTGTTAAGTCAATATAATGGTATGTGGAAATGACTTTGGGAGACCAAGCAAAAATATGTTGCTAGAGAACAGTCAGATAAGCGGGAGCATAGCCCACAACTGTATTGCAAGGGGCTCTGGAGGGATGCTGCCTAAATTATTGGGATACAAAGGTGACAGTGAGAAAATTGTACTTTCAGATTTGGAAGTTTCTATTAATGTAGCTTTACAATGAAGTAGAATTAGGTTATCTGGCCTTGTTTCCTGCCTAGTCTACCTGGTAAGGCTGACAGTCACTTTCTAAGTAGTACAGCTTTCAGCTATAAGTCTGATATTTTAGGAGTGCAACTCACATTAAAAGTATTTAAACTTCATCGCATCACTGTCTAATATAGGGATGGACAGTGGATATCCATCCAGATGTCAAAGAATTCCAGTTGTTATTAATTTAAGTTAGCAATCTTAATGCAGGTAGTCTTTGATTTACAGCCACAATTAAGCCCAAATTTTTTGTTGCTAACATTTGTTAAGTAAATTTTGCCCCGTTTTATGCCCTTTCTTGCCACAATTGTTAAGTGAATCACTGCAGTTGTTAAGTTAGTAACCTGGTTGTTAAGTGAATCTGGTTTTCCCATTGACTTTGTCAGAAGGTCACAAAAGGTCATCATATGACATAGGGCACTGCAACTGTCATAAATATGAGTCAGCTGCCAAGTGTCTGAATTTTGATCAAATGACCATAGGGATGCTGCAATGATCATAAGTGTGAAAAATGTCATTTTTCAGTGGCACTGAAAAAAGTGGCACTTTTCTCAGTGCCACTGTAACTTCAAATGGTTACTAAACGAACTGTTAACAGATGTTAATAGCCTACAGTATAATATCTAAAGGATCCACAAATTACTCAACATTGGACACAATGCAGAACCACTGAAGCCAGCAGCAAGTCAGAGGATTGTATCAGAGGATTGTATGTAGACAAATGAAATGTCTGTGGAAATTCTCAGTCATCCAGGTAATAGTTGTCCCAAAAGTGCTTTTTCAAGAGGCAACTGGACTTTCTTGTTTTTCCTTGAAGACGTTTCGCTTCTCATCCAAGAAGCTTCTTCAGCTCTGACTGGATGGTGAGGGATGGAAGGATTTATACTTCTTGCAGACAGCTGGTCATTTGCATTCTTTTAGAGAGTCATTGAGGCCACCTGGAGGTTTCTGCATCTCAAACTGAAGTGTAAATGATTTCTGTAGTCTGCAATTTTTCTAGAAATCTGTTCATATTTTTGCACCATTTGAAGGGTGTTCATCCCTTCAAAGAAAAACAAGGAAGTCCAGTTGCCTTTTGAAAAAGCATCTTTGGGATAGATAAATGAAATAATTTGTCAACTTGCAAAGCTTTCAAGTTGTCATGAGCAGGAGGGAGGGAGAACTGATGGAGCTGATTGATTTCCCTAATTGAAACTACATTCCACAAATGCTTTTTTACCGCAATCAGTAGGAGAGTTTTGGGTTTCACAGCCAGCCAAAGTGGTTAATTGGAGAATGTGATTTATGACATGGCCAGGGAGGAGGGAAGAGACAGGGTCATAGGGGAACATAAATCTACGTGGGATTAGTTCTAACTGCATCCGAATATTGCCGAAATGGTGGTCCTAATAAATGACTGTATTTTTTTTTAAATTTGGCTCTTGGCTCATGAATTAATTAGGGCATCTTTCAGAAACTTCACATAATTACTGTGCTAATTATTAATATAGTATTTATATAAGTATATTTATTTATTTATTTGTATCCCACTTTTATTTAAGTACCTTTCTTCTAAATGGAAGTGTTGCTGACTATCAATGTTTGGTATTTTTCAGAATCAATGAGGTTTACCTCTTTGGCTATACATACAGAAGATAAAGAGAAAAGAATTCATCATTTTGTGTATTTGAAATATTTATAGTTCACCACTATAGCCTACCACACAAGCTTTGTGGCAGGTTATAATCTATAAAATAATTCAGTAAATCCAAATAGAATAGAATAGGACAGGGCAGGGCAGGACAGGACAGGACAGAATAACAGAGTTGGAAGTGATCTTTGAAGTCTTCTAATCCAACCCCCTGCTTAGGCAGAAAACGCTATTCCATGTCTAACATTAATACCTGGGAAGATCCTGGAAAAAATAATCAAAAAACAAATCTGTAAACATCTAGAAACAAATAAAATTATAACTAGTAGCCAGCAAGTGTTTGATAAAAACAGATCATGCCAAACCAATCTTATTACATTCTTTGACAAAATGACTAAATTAGTAGACCAGCAAAACGCTGTGGACATAGTATACTTAGATTTCAGCCAGGCATTCGACAAAGTAGACCACAACCTACTTATTGGTAAACTAGAAAAATGTGGGATAGATAGCATCACCCCCAGATGGATTTGTAACTGGTTGATAAACCGTACTCAACAAGTAGTCCTTAATGGTACTACAGTTGCAAGAAAAAGTATGTGAACCCCTTGGGATTACGTGGAGTTTTGCATGAATTGGTCATAAAATGTGCTCTGAATTTCATCTAAGTCACAACAATAGAAGAACACAGTCTGCTTAAAATAATACTACACAAACATTAGATGTTGCCATGGTTTAATTGAACATAACATGTAAACATTCACAGTGCAGGGAGGAAAAAGTATGTGAGCCCCTAGCCTAATGACTTCTCCAAGAACTAATTGGAGCCAGGAGTGAGCCAACCTTGACTCCAATCAGTGTGATGATATTGGATGTGTTGCTGACAGCTGTCCTGCCCTTTAAAAACACACACCTGTTTTGGGTTTACTGGTTTCAAGAAGCACTGTCTGATGTGAACCATGCCTCGCAGAAAAGAGCTCTCAGAAGACCTACGATCAAGAATTGTTGACTTGCATGAAGCTGGAAAGGGTTACAAAAGTATATCCAAAAGCCTTGATGTTCATGTGTCCACGGTAAGACAGACTGCCTACAAATGGAGAAAGTTTAGCACTGTTGCTACGCTCCCTAGGTGTGGTCATCCTGTAAAAATGATTGCAAGAGCACAGCGCAGAATGCTTCATGAGGTAAAAAGAATCCTAGAGTGTCAGCTAAAGTCCTACAGAAATCTCTGGCACATGCTAACATTTTTGTTGACACATCTACAATAAGAAAAACATTAAACAAGAATGGAGTACATGGGAGGACACCACGGAGGAAGCCATTGCTGTCCAAAAAAGATATTGCAGCACGTTTGAAGTTTGCAAAAAAGCACCTGGATGTTCCACAGCACTACTGGCAAAATATACTGTGGACAGATGAAACCAAAATTGAGTTGTTTGGGAAGAACACACAAAACTATGTGTGGAGAAAAAAAGGCACAGCACACCAACATCAAAACCTCATCCCCACTGTAAAACATGGCGGAAGGAGCATCGTGGTTTGGGGCTGCTTTGCTGCCTCAGGGCCTGGACAGATTGTTGTCATTGATGGGAAAATGAATTCCAGAGTTTATCAAGACATTTTGCAGGAAAATATACGACCATCTGTCGGCAACTGAAGCTCCGCAGAGGATGGGTGATGCAACGGGACAATGACCCAAAGCATACAAGTATTTCAACAAAGAAATGGCTTCAACAGCACAGAATACGCCTTCTGGAGTGGCCCAGTCAGAGTCCTGACCTCAACCCGATTGAAATGCTGTGGCATGACCTTAAGAAAGCGATTCACACCAGACATCCGAAGAATATTGCTACACTGAAACAGTTTTGCGAAGAGGAGTGGTCCAAAATTACTCCAGATCATTGTGCAGGCCTGATCTGCAACTACAGGAAACGTTTGGTTGAGGTTATTGCAGGCCAAAGGAGGGTCAACCAGTTATTAAGTCCAAAGGTTCACATACTTTTTCCTCCCTGCACTTTGAATGTTTACATGTTATATTCAATTAAACCATGGCAACATCTAATGTTTGTGTAGTATTATTTTAAGCAGACTGTGTTCTTCTATTGTTGTGACTTAGATGAAGTTCAGAGCACATTTTATGACCAATTCATGCAAAACTCCACGTAATCCCAAGGGGTTCACATACTTTTTCTTGTAACTGTACATCTACATGGAGGGAAGTAAGCAGTGGGGTACCACAAAGTTCCGTCTTAGACCCAGTACTCTTCAATATCTTCATAAATGACTTAGATGAGGGAATAGAAGGGGAACTCATTAAATTTGCAGATGACACTAAGCTGGTACAAATAGCCAACACCCCAGAAGACAAGCTTAGGATCCAAAGAGATTTTGACAGACTTGAACAGTGGCCTCCTATCCAACAGCATTAAATTTAATGTGGAGAAAAGCAAGGTTTTACACCTCGGCAAGAAAAACCAAAGGCACAAGTACAGAGTAGGTGAAACCTGGCTGAAAAACAGTAAGGGAGAGGGATTTTGGAGTCCCAGTGGATCATCACTTAAACATGAACCACCAGTGTGCAGCTGCTGCCAAAAAAGTTAATACAATTATTGGTTTTATAAACAGAGGCATAGAATCAAATCATGTGAAGTATTAGTATCGCTTTAAAAAGCCTTAGTAAGGCCACACCTGGAAGACTGCATCCAGTTTTGGTCACCACATTACAAAAAAAAATGTTGAGACTTTGGAAAAAGTGCAAAGAAGAGCAATTTAAGATGATTAAAGGCCTGGCGACAAAAACATATGAAAAACAGTTGCAGGAATTGAGTATGGCCAATCTAGAGAAAAGAAGGACTAGGTGTGACATGATAGCAATATTCTAGTATTTGAGGGGCTGCCACAAAGAAGAGGTGGTCAACTTATTTTCCAAAGCACCAGAAGACAAAACAAGAAACAATAGATAGAAACTAATCAAAGAGAGAAGCAACCTGGAATTAAGGAGAAACTTCCTAACAGTGTGGACAATTAAACCAGTGGAACAGCTTGTCTTCAGAAGTTGTAAGTGCTTCATCAGTGGAAGTTTTTAAGAAAAGACTGGGCAGCCACCTATCTGAAATAGTTTAGGGTCTTGCTTGAGCAGGGGGTTGGACTAGAAGATCTCCAAGGTCTCTTCCCCAGCTCTATTCTGATTGAATCTAGCTGAAACTATTCTCATGTGAGAAGTCAGTAACATATTTTTATTTTGACACATATTTTGTGTTACTGATAATTAGATAACCACAGAAATTCATTCATTAGGGGTTTTTCAATTCCCTAATTCATAACACTAAAATTTGGCTGAAAACTAAAACAAAATTTGTGACAATACTTAATTAATAATTAGTAAAAACCTGATTTATTTAATTTATTAAGTTTGTTTGCTGCCTATCTCACCACAATTTTTATCCAAATAGTTTCCCATTCATCTAAGTTTATATTGTGCCGTATATTTTTGGCCCAAGCAATCATTGATTCTTTTACCACCTCCTCCGTTCTATCAAATTCTAACAAGTAACTACTGTATATACTTGAGTATAAGTCAACCCGAATATAAGCCGAGGCATCCAATTTTACAAAAAAAAAACAAAAAAAAAACAAAAAAAAAAAACCAACCTGGGAAAACTTATTGACTTGAGTATAAGCCGGGGGTGGGAAATGCAGCGGCTACTGGTAAATTTCAAAATAAAAATAGATACCAATAAAATTACATTAATTGAGGCATCAGTAGGTTAAATGTTTTTGAATATTGATTTCAAAGAAAAACAGTAAACTAGCTCTGTAAGTGGAAAAGAGGATCAACAAAAACCATATGGTATCAACAATAACTTTAAAAGTACTGTATATGAGTTGGGTAGCTATATAAATTTGTTTAATAAATACAATGGTTTTTAGTTGGTATCAAAAGTGGCAAGTGAATGTTGGTATCAAAAGTGAATATGAAAGGAAGACAAAAAATGACATGCTAATAAATAGGACAAACGCTGTGAGAAATAATTGTGATGGGGGATGATAATACCCTCACTTTCAAGCACTCTCAAAATAGGCCTCCAATCTCACCTTCAACATGTCTTATCTTCATAATGAATGGCAAAGTATTACATATTTTCCAAATCTTGCACCTTTAGTGGGATTGTGTTAGCTTCACAAAAAAGGTAATATTTCCAAAATGGTACACTATGACAACCAAAGGATGTTTCACTTATAGGATGTGGCTGAGATGAATACTGTATGTCCCAAAGGGAAATTGGTGTCCTTTATATAAAACAGTAAGACTGAAATAGTGGCAAGATTCTTTACTACTTCTTAATTTGACAATATCAATTCAAAGATTAGATAGATAGATAGATAGATAGATAGATAGATAGATAGATAGATAGATAGATAGAAGTTAGAGATATTGTATGTACACATATTCATCATACATATATACATAAACACACACATATATGCAATATATATGTAATCCTCAACTTACAACCACAATTGAGTCCAAAATTTCTATTGTTAAGTAAAACATTTCTTAAAGTGAGTTTTGCTCCATTTTATGACCGTTCTTGCCACAGTTGTTAATTGAATCCTTGCAGTTGTTAAGTTAATCGCATGGTTGTTAACAAGATGATTGCATGATCCCAGGACACTGTGAAAGGTGATTACATGATCTTGGGACACTGTAATCATCATAAATATGAACCAGTTGCCAAGCATCTGAATTTTGATCACATGATCATACGGATGTTGCAATGGTCATAACTGTGAAAAATGGTCATAGGTCACTTTTTTTAGTGCCATTGTAACTTAAACAGTTACTAAACGAACTGTTGTAAGTTGAAGAACACCCCCCCCCCTGTGCGCACACACTGTTGTTAAAATCTTTCTAATTATAAGTTACAATCATGGCTACAGCATCTTACTGTAATTCATTTCATCACTGCTGATTAATTTTTCTTGCCATATAGTAATACAGGCAAATTGAAGGAAAGGTAGTTTATTTTGTAACCAGAAGCATAGCAAAATGATTACATCAATTCAAAAGTCTGAACTGACACAGTAACTGGAGCTTCTTTCTTGGCCAGTCCGTCTGTGCAGGAAAGACAAGAGTCAAACTTCGGGGCGCCAGAATTAAATAAGGAGACTACAAAAAAGGGATGAACAATCCCACAATAAAAAGCGTTATCAATTCCCAATTACTGAATTTCCTAAAGAAACAACAAATCGAGATTTAGGAATTCCCACGCCCCATAACACACACACACACACACCGCCCCAACTCCTAAACATTTCTTCTCCCATCAATCGCACCAGGAGCATTCTCCCCTTGAAAGGACTAATATTTATTCTTCCCCTGACTTTAAAATCTGCTCTTGACCAGCTAACAACTGCATCCTCCTTTAGCCAAAGTCGTTCTACAGCTACCCCCAACTCCCGGTAGCTGCCATGGCTGCTTTTCTCAGATAGAGGGTGACCGGCCGCCTCTCCGCTCAGTTGCTGGGAGCCGCTGAGGGGCAAAAGAGGAGCAGAAGGTGCTGCAGGTGAGTGAGCGAGCAGCCAGCCATGCCGCGGCGGTGCTTTGGCATCTGCTCGGTAGGCACCGGCCGCCTCTCCGCTCAATTGCTGGGAGCCACCTGCAACCCCTAAAGCCAAAAAGGGGTGCGGGGGAGGGGCGCCACCCCCCCCCACACCCCATTTTGGCTTTAGCAAACCTCCCTGCAACCCCGGGAGCCAAAACGGTTGCAGGAAAAAAGGCATTTTTTTCATCACTCCATTATAAGCCGAGGGGGGCTTTTTTCAGCATGAAAAATGTGCTGAAAAACTCGGCTTATACTCGAGTATATATGATATATAATCTGCATATTAATTTTCTTTTGGGGCCCATCAGCAATTTATCTAATTGATTTGGTTCTATGGCAATACCAAATTCTTCCATATTTTTCTTATATCTGGATTATATTTGTAAGTATGGCCACCAATCAATGGGTATTCCCTGTTCTTTTAATACCTGGTTACTTTTAAGTTTTCCTTCTTTGTCTAAAATTTCTGTGTATCTAAGCATTTTACTGATATCTACTGTGTTGGGTGGATCTTAGCTTCTATGGTTGATAGCCAGCCCGGAATTTTCATATAATGCTTCCTCCTTACTTCTTCCCAAACTCGTATCAATGCATCTCTAATTTTATGTCTAAAAAAGTATGAATGTATCCTGTTCCTTTTGTCCCACATAAAAGCATGCCACCCCTTTTGTAGGTCGTGTCCTTCCAGAGTTAAATTTCTTCTATTCCTTAAATTGACCCAATCTCTTATCCAAACTAACGTAGCTGCTTTATATTTCCCATGCCGGAAGACCAAAACCACCCCTACATCTACTATCTTGAAGCGATCGTAATTTTATCCTTGCCTTTTTCCCAGACCAGATGAATTTAGTAGTAATTTTGTTGAGTTCTATGAAGAATTTTTTGTCTAATGGGATGGGTATCGTTTGAAATATATATAGTAGTTTAGGTAGGATATTCATCTTAATAAATGCTATCCTATCTAAAAGCGATATTTGTAACTTCTCCTACTTTTCCAGATCCCTTTTTATTTTTTGGACCAAAGTCACATAGTTATCTTCCTTTAGGGATGAACATCTCGCTATTAACCATATCCCTAGATATTTTATTTTTTTAACAATTTGTAAGTCCAATTCCTTTTCTAATTCTTTTTTCTGAATTATTGTTAAATTCTTAACTAACATTTTAGTTTTCCCTTTGTTGATTTTAAGTCCTGATACTTCCCCGTATCTTCCTATTTCTTGTAATAAAACTGGGCTAGATTCCAGAGGTTCCTCAATGATAAATACTACATTGTCTGCAAAGGCCTGTGCCTTATATTCTTCTCTTTTAATTTTCATTCCCTTTATGTCATGATTTGCTCTAATTCTGTTTAATAGGATTTCTAATGTTAGAATAAATAGCAATGGTGACAATGGGCATCCTTGTCGTACCCCTTTATTTACAGTGGGGCAAAAAAGTATTTAGTCAGCCTCCAAATGTGCAAGTTCTCCCACTTAAAAAGATGAGAGAGGCCTGTAATTGTCATCATAGGTAGACCTCAACTATAGGAGACAAAATGAGAAAACAAATCCAGACAATCACATTGTCTGATTTAGAAAGAATTTATTTGCAAATTATGGTGGAAAATAAGTATTTGATCAATATCAAAAATTCATCTCCTTTGTTATATATCCTTTGTTGGCAATGACAGAGGTCAAACGTTTTCTGTAAGTCTTCACAAGGTTGGCACACACTGTTGCTGGTAAATTGGCCCATTCCTCCATGCAGATCTCCTCTAGAGCAGTGATGTTTTGGGGCTGTCACTGGGCAACATGGACTTTCAACTCCCTCCAAAGGTTTTCTATGGGGTTGAGATCTGGAGACTGGCTAGGCCACTCCAGGACCTTGAAGTGCTTCTTACAAAGCCACTCCTTCGTTGCCCGGGCGGTGTGTTTGGGATCATTGTCATGCTGAAAGACCCAGCCACTTTTCATCTTCAATGCCCTTGCTGATGGAAGGAGGTTTGCACTCAAAATCTCACGATAGATGGCCCCATTCATTCTTTCCTGTACACGGATCAGTCGTCCTAGTCCCTTTGCAGAGAAAGAGCCCCAAAGCATGATGTTGCCACCCCCATGCTTCACAGTAGGTATGGTGTTCTTTGGATGCAACTCAGCATTCTCTCTCCTCCAAACAGGACGAGTTGTGTTTCTACCAAACAGTTCTACTTTGGTTTCATCTGACCATATGACATTCTCCCAATCCTCTTCTGGATCATCCAAATGCTCTCTAGCAAACTTCAGATGGGCCCGGACATGTACTGGCTTAAGCAGGGGGACACGTCCGGCACTGCAGGATCAGAGTCCCTGGCGACGTAGTGTGTTACTGATGGTAGCCTTTGTTACGTTGGTCCCAGCTCTCTGCAGGTCATTCACTAGGTCTCCCCGTGTGGTTCTGGGATTTTTGCTCACCGTTCTTGTGATCATTTTGACCTTATGGGGTGAGATCTTGCGTGGAGCCCCAGATCGAGGGAGATTATCAGTGGTCTTGTATGTCTTCCATTTTCTAATTATTGCTCCCACAGTTGATTTCTTCACACCACGCTGCTTGCCTATTGCAGATTCAGTCTTCCCAGCCTGGTGCAGGTCTACAATTTTGTTTCTGGTGTCCTTTGACAGCTTTTTGGTCTTCACCATAGTGGAGTTTGGAGTGTGACTGTTTGAGGTTGTGGACAGATGTCTTTTATACTGATAACAAGTTCAAACAGGTGCCATTAATACAGGTAATGAGTGGGGGACAGAGGAGCCTCTTAAAGAAGAAGTTACAGGTCTGTGAGAGCCAGAAATCTTGCTTGTTTGTAGGTGACCAAATACTTAATTTCCACCATAATTTGCAAATACATTCTTTCCAAATCAGACAATGTGATTGTCTGGATTTGTTTTCTCATTTTGACTCTCATAGTTGAGGTCTACCTATGATGACAATTACAGGCCTCTCTCATCTTTTTAAGTGGAAGAACTTGCACAATTGATGGCTGACTAAATACTTTTTTGCCCCACTGTATCTGAAATGTATCTGTAGTATCCCCATTCACTATTACCTTTGCCCTTTGTGACTTATATATTGCCTCTATCATGTTCTCAAATTTAGTTCCAAATTTCATTTGTTTAATTTGCCTAATCATAAATTGACAATTTAAGTTATTAAAGGCTTTTTGGGCATCCAGAAAAACAAGAGCCACTTTTCTCTGGATGAGCTTCATAGTATTTTATTTATTTATTTTATTTGATTTATATGCCGCCCTTCTCCGGAGATTCAGGGCGGCTTACAATGCGTTAAGCAACAGCCTTCATACTTTTTGTATATATTTATACAAAGTCATAAGTTATTGCCCCCACAATCTGGGTCCTCATTTTACCTACCTTTGAAAGGATGGAAGGCTGAGTCAACCTTGAGCTTGGTGAGATTTGAACTTGCAGTAATTGCAGGCAGCTGATGTTAATAACAGTGCTTTAGTCTGCTGCGCCACCAGGGTGTCTACAATTATTCTCATATTATCTCTTATTTGTCTATTGGGGAGAAAACCATTTTGACCAGGATGTATAGTTCCATTTAGTATTTTTTTCAACCTTTCTGCAATTATGTTCATAAATATTTTATAGTCTGCATTTAAAAGGATATTGGTCTATAATTTCTAATTTGACTCTTGTCTGTACCTTCTTTAGGAAGTAGGGTGATGTATGCTTCCCTCCACGATTCTGGTATCTTCACTTCATATAATGCTTCGTTGCAGATTTCCAATAATATTGATTCTATAATTTCGTCCAATTTTTTATAGATTTCTCCTGGGAGACTATCCGGTCCTGGTGTCTTGTTATTCTTGAGTCTTAAAATTGTCGCTCTCAATTCTTCTGATGTTATTTCTTTATTCAACAATTCCCTTTTTTCCTCCCCTAATGGTATGATCTCTTCTTCCATTAAATAATTATTGATCTTCTCCATTTATATTTCTTCTTTTTTATAAAGATCTGCATAGAAATCTTGTGCTATTTTCTTTTTCTCTTCCTCATCGTTTTGAATAGTCCCCATCGCGTCATCTAGTTGTTGCATAATCCGACCTTCTCTCTCTTTTTTTCAATTTGTAGGCCAACCACACCTCCCGGTTTTGTTAGCATGTTCAAAATAAAATTGTTTAGATTGTTTTAAGTTTTTTCCAATTTTCTCTTGCTCTAATAAATTTAGTTTATGTCTCATAAGGGCCAAAGTCTCTTTAATTAATTCATCTCCTGGTTTTATTTGGAGTCGTTTCTCCAAATCTCCAATTTCTTTCAATAAGGTATTGTGAATCTTCCATTTTTCCTTATTTTTCTTTGCGTTGTAGGCTATTGTTATCCCCCTTATGTAGGCTTTCATAGTATCTCATAAATTTGTTAGAGAGGTGTGTTGTTTTTTATTTTCTTTAAAAAATAATCTCAGTTCCTTCATTATCCTTTCTATATACCATATTTTTCAGAGTATAAGACGCACCTTTTTCCCCTCTAAAAGGGGGTGAAAATTTAGGTGCGTCTTATACATTGAATGTAGCCCTGCCCACCCACTGGCCCCCACCCTTTGGCCTCTGCCTTGCAGCAGTTACCTCCTTGCAAGCAAACAGCAAGAAAAAACAGCTCCTTTCAGCTTCAGCACAGCCTAATTAGCACAAGTTGATTGGATCGGCCTCCCGACTCTCAGCTGATTTGTTCTCAGCTGTTTTGCACAGTGCTCTACTGCTTGCTGCAAAGAGGTAAGTTGCTGGAGCAGATTTTGTTCCCCTTGTGCTAATCAAGCTATGCTGAAAACGAAAATGAAAGTAAAGCACGCTGTTTGCTGCTTGCTGCAATGAGGCAAAATTGCTCAGAGGCAGAGGGAGATTTCTTTTTCTTCTTTTCCTCACCAAAAAAGGTAGGTGCGTCTTATACTCCGGTGCGCCTTATACTCCGAAAAATATGGCAATCCTTTTCATTTAATATTTGAGGGTTTAACGCCCATCTTCTAATTCTTTTTTGGGGGCCTTTCCATGTTACCTCAAGAGGGTTGTGATCTGCCCACATATTTGGGGAAATCTCAATTTTTTCTATTCCTAAACCTAGTTCCCTATTCATCCACAACATATCAATTCTGGACCAAGATGCATGAGGGTTAGAGTAAAAAGTATATTTATTTTCTTTTGAGTGAAGAGTTCTCCACATGTCTATTAAATTTAGTTCATCTACCATATTAAAAAACATTTTGGGTAATGTATTTCTTTTCTTCTTATTATCTTTACCACTGGCATAGTCTTTTTTAGTATCTACTATCCCATTATAGTCGCCCATGATACATATATTCCTATAACTTGTCATAATTATTTTTTCGTGTAATTTCTTGTAATAGGCCCCCTGATTTTTATTAGGCACATAAATAACTACTAACAAAATTGAAGTATACCCTCTCTTTATTTCCACCATTAAAGTTCTTCCCTTTGAGTCTGCATAGATTTATTTGGCTATTATTCCCCCCTTAATATATATCACCACCCCTTTCTTTTTCTTGTCTGATAAAGCTGTATATAATTTCCCTAGCTTGCTATATTCCAATTATTTTTCATCCTGCTTTCGAATATGTACCTCCTGGAGGCATATTATATCTGCTTTTTGCTTAATTAACTTTGTGAATATTTGTCTTCTTTTTGCTGTTGCATTTAATCCGTTCACGTTTATTGATATGAGCTTCCAGTCTTCCATTCTTTAGTCTAACTACCTAGTGTTAGAAACTATTTGCCCTTGTAACCTTTTGAATTCTTGTTTTACTACCTTTTATTTCTTGGCTTTCTTTTTCTTTCTTATTCTTCTTTTCTGGGGCTCCTTCTTTGGCATCTCGTAGGTGTGACAGTTCTTCTTCCTGGCTTATGGTCTCCACCTCATCTTTGCTGCTCTGCTCCTCTTCGTTTCCCGTCAGTTGATCAAGGAAATCTTGTGCCATCACTAAACTGTCTATTTTTATCTTCTTGCCTTGCCATGTGACAAGCATCCCTTCCGGAAGTATCCATCTAAACATAATATTTCATTTGTTCAATTGTATTTGAACGGAAGCGATAGTCTTTACGCTGCTCTCGATTTCTTCTAGGAACTTGTTTCAAGGTGGTGATTTCCTTTCCCCTGTAAATCATAGGTTCTTCTCGGGTTATATTGTATATTATGTCATGGACCCTCTTTCTAACAAATCTGATATGGATCTCTCTAGGCAGTTTATGGCGTCTGGTGTAATTCGTTTGAATTCGATACACCTTGTCTATTTCCATCACGATTTCTTGTTTATCCCTCTGTAAATATTCTGCTATAATCTCTGCCATTATCTGCATAAGATCTTGTTCTTTTGCTTCAATCACGTTTTGGAATCTCAAATAGAACGATGTCCTCTCCATTTCCAGCTGAATCACAGAGTCCTCGAGGTCTTTATTTAGGGCCATCATCTTCTGATCTACCTGATCCAATTTTTTTTTCAGTTTGCTCAGCCTTAGCTTTTACAATTTTTATTTTTTGTTCATTCTTCTGAATTGCTTCCTGGATTGAGATCATTTTACTATCTAATTTTTGAATATTGACTTTCATATTACCATGGTTGCTGAACATCATTTCTTGCATCTTTACCATTGTCTCTTGAATCAACGTCAGGGTGGCTTGCACTGTTTGCATATTTGGAGCCGTAGTAGATTTTTCCGCCTTTGAAGGCCCCTCTGTCGATCGTTGGTTTGAAGGAGACGCCATTGTTAGATTCAATGCTGTTTTTTCCCCTGCCTTTAAGGTTGTTGTTGTAAGACTGGTCATCTCTTTCAATACTTTGCTTTGCTCTCCCAAAAACTTATATTTTTCTGCACTGTCATCAACCAAATACTATCTATTTATTATTGTTATTATTTTTTGTTATTATTATTATTAATATAGCTATAAATATACAAAAGTGCAGGTAAGATAAATAACAATATCAATACTCTATATTAATTAATCAAACTAACTTAGATCACTGAACAAGTTTATATGTATATCAATTTTAGAATCAAAACTAGCAATTAGGATTAGGGTATCTATTAGCAGTGTCAGCCTCTGCCTTCACTGCTTTGGCTGCCATAGTAACGGGAGGGGGGAGAGCTAGGAACAAGGGGGCTGGGGATGCAGAGCTGGAGGAAAAAGACAAAACCGAAACCCAAAAACGAAACTCAAAGAAGAAACGAAAGTGTATTGGGGGTCAGGCAACTGTCATGGCATTCCTGATTGATGACGGTGCTGGACGTGCTTCCACCTGACCCGAGAGACCTTTGGATTGGATGATTTACGATGGACAGTGGGAGGGGATGCTTTGTATATGCTTTTTCGCGCCTATTGCCTTAGCTCTAGCTTTCCTTTGGTTGAGTTCACGTCATTTTCTAGTAAAAGTATCTTTCTCTATAAACAATGGAGTCTGGGTCTTTCTTTCCTGGACTTTGAAGGAAGCATACCTGACAAGCAGTCAAGTAGATATATATCTCAAGTTAATTCAAAAATATAAATCTCAATTTATACTAAGTTAAACAAATTAATATCAATTATCAATACTTCATATTTTCACAAAATCTATATTATCTATATCTAATATCTATAAACTGTTTACACTCTTTTTAAGGTATAAATTTTATCAATATTACTACTGTCTAATATTTTCAATTAATATAATTATAATATAATTATTATTATCAGATATAAATGTAATTAAATCTTCAAGATTAATTCACAATTATTCAGACAACCAATTTCTTAGGGGTACAAATCTTATGCCTTCTCTTTCAAATATCACTCTTGACTCCTCCCAAGACTCTTTTGCCTTGGCAGTGTAGTTAGTATATATTTTTATAGGTTATATATAGTTCCTTGGATCACTTTTCTTCCTCCTTGCACTTTGATTTCGCCTCAATGTCCTTTGGATCCTCTATTCGAAAGTTCACTTGGAACAAAAAGAAATACTTTCCTTTCTTTTACAATTCGAGCATTCATCTGATTGGCTCCTCTTATTGTTGAAACACAGCAATGTCAGCCCTCACTTCCATCTCCTTTTGATTCCGATCCTGTCCTTTTCTGTCACTCTACTATATCAGCTCTCTCTCCTTCTTCGTCTTCTATTTCCTTTTCACACCAGTTATCAATAATCTTGCCGCACCTTCACAGTCTTCACACTTTACTCCTCATTGCCGTCTTAACAGTTAGATGTAATATGCTGACTCATTTCTCCTTTTGCCAAATCGGGGCTCTCTCTCCCCCTGGAAATCTTTTAACCAGCTAAGACCGGACTCAGTTCTTTGAAACAATCTTTAATCTTGCGGTATCCAAAGTAGTCGCTTAAAATGACACCGCCTGCAGTAAAAATCTTCTCTTCCCTATACTCACTGACTCATCGCAGCCTCAGGTCTGCCATAACAAGCTGTAAGACACATTCGTGCTGGTTCGACAGGGGTGTCCATTCGTGCAATGACTGATCGCCTTTCACTTCACCGCACTCTGGACTCTCCCTCTAGTCTGCAATGCTCTCCAGCCTTTCTGCACCCCGAAGGGTCCCCAAAATGTGAAAAATTTGAAGTTAGAGAACAGAAACCGTTCTTCTTCCACCACCCCATTGGGATATCATCAACCGTTAAGTCCATATATTTCATCTTAGTCAATTTACAAAGATACATATACTTTTAGTTTTGAAGCAGGTCACTATCTCCAATTTTCTAAGGACGATTTTAAAAGTATTTAAAGGCTTCTCTGATAAGTGGCAAACTGAAGTCAACAGGGATTTCAATTCAAATATTTCCATAAGAGCTAAAAATATATTTTCCTTTATGACTCATGATGGAATGATCATTGCATTATAAAAATTCTAATTCTTGCCTTAGAATAGCTTGCTTTCCAAGTAACATAATGCCCAGGCCTTGTATCCTATTAGTGATTAGTGTTTCATTGTTAAGACCAGGGGTGGGTTCTACTTACCTTTACTACCGGTTCACAACAGAAGTGTGCTTGTGCGCTCGCTTCGCTCGCACTTCTGTGCATGCACAGAAGCTTCTGCGCATGCACAGATCGTCCATTATGATGTCGGGCGGAGCCTCCCACCACTTTTACTACCAGTTCGCAAGAACCAGACAGAACCGGGAGCAACCCACCACTGGTTAAGACTCTCTGGGTTCAGAAGAGTACAGTATATACAGTATATCCTGGTTAGTTAAGAAACTGAAACCATAAAGAGATTGGCTAATCCAGTTCATTATCTATAGATTTCCTAAAAGGGGCGTTGGTCCTATCTGAGACGCACCTTCTCGTTGAGTGGAGACAGCAGCTAGGATGGGTGTAACCGCCCAATCAGCTTAAAGGACTGAGTCTGTCAATCAAGCTAAGTCACGCCCTTGTTGCCGGGTAGACCAGCTTTTGGCGAAGACCTGAAGAACAGACTCGGCGTGTGGGATAAGAAACAGGCAACAGGAGAGAAAAAAGGCAAGGAGAAAACAGAGAAAGACCAGACTAGCACTGGGAGGGTCTGGCTGCTGTCTCCACTCAACGAGAAGGTGCGTCTCAGGTAGGACCAACGCCCCTTCTCCATTGAGAGTGGAGACAGCAGCCAGGATGGGACATATCCAAGTTCACTGTCCTGAAACCAGAGGGGGACCAGGCTGGTCCAAAACATCCTCCCTGGTAATCACCCGCTGTAACACCCGCTGTCCGAACGCGGCCTCAGCCGACGCAAACTTGTCCAGTTTATAGTGTCGTATGGCTGCTGTCTCCACTCTCAATGGAGAAATAAAAGAGTTAGCTGGATTCTAGAGTAGTAGAAAGGGTACTAAAGAACAATCTTTATAGTTCATTTCCATATTTCATAGCAAGAGTATATACCCTGTCATCTGGAAAATGCTTTAACAGATTGAATAACACTATTCTTTAAAATGGAAGCCATTCACTATAGTCCTTATCTCAACATTGTCCATAAAGATATAATATAAACAATTACAGTAACAACTTCCTTCTAATCAATAAATTACACAGAGAAATATAGTTTTGCACATAATTTATACCTTCATGACATATTACACCATGATAAAAGGAAACCTAGGTTACCCAGAGCTAAAGCAAATACCCAAATATTATATATTTTGTTTCGGGTACCAAGTTCACTTCAGGTAGAAAATAATGTTATTTGTCTGACTTCCTAACAATTATAATTAATATTATTCTTTGTTACTTCTGTATTCAGTTCTTAATTGCGTTTATTTATACTCATTATCTGTTAGTATATTTTTATAATAACAATAACTAGTGTTATTATTCCTGGAAATTGCATTGTAGATAAGTAAGATCAGTGTTAGTTTCGGAAAAACAATTTGAGAAATATGTAGTTTTTTATTCCTCATTTTGCTTTTATAATTAAGCTTCTGTTCTTCATTTGCTTTAAATATAGCTTTATCAAATTCAACACATGCCTGTTTCAAATGAATATACTAGTGTATATTATTGTTAACCCCTGTTTAATTAAGATTCATTATCTTGAAAACTAGAAAAGGTAATCCTTTATTTCCTTGATTGTAACTACATGACCAAAGAATTCTACAATACACACTCCACTTTGCCCTGGATTTGTGTTAAATATGCAAATGGAGTTTAAACAGAATATATTTTAGTTCTTTAAAAAAATAAAAATAAAAAACAAAGGACAGAGCAACAAGTTTATAGTTAGAAAAGATCCAGGCATTCTATTGTGCTCACAGTTATGTAATCTAATGCTAGATTTTGTAGAGGAAAAAAGAATTTAATTTTGCAATTTTTTCCTCATTATTCAAGATAAGCAACTTTAATAATATTGCCTTTAAATGATTTTCAATTATATTGGGCATAATTTAATGCACGGAGAGGTAGTAGTAAATAACATCTTTCAACAATACCTTTAACATCATCAAACAATATCTGCCTATCCCAGGTCCTTGGGAAGAAATCAATAGGTGAATAAAAATGCCAAATCCAGTCTAAACATCTGGCTGACTACGAGACTAACCACAATAAGAACTGGAGAAATTCATGAAATACAAAGACATGCAAACAGAAGTAGAATGACTGTGGCAAAAGAAAGCACAAATAGTACTACTAATAATAGGAGCCTTGGATGCAATCTCAAAACAACAGGAGCACCACATTGACATTAACAAAAGCATCATAAATCAATTGCAAAAGGCAGCTTTACTTGGACGCAGCTTACATCCAGTGACAATTCTTTTAATTTCATAAAATAGCATCTATCTATATCAGGTCTTTGGGAAGGATTCGATGAGTGGATTAAAATATATCAGGCCCACCTCTAGTGCAACATAGAACAGTTTAGCCAAAGTTCAGTTCTTTATCTCCTTACATTGACTAGACAAAATCTTGAAAGATTAAACATTTACTACTATTCTCCAATGGACATACCCTGGGAAATTCTAGTGGCTATCCTAATTCTCTCCTTTGTCTCCTATTCAGGTTGTGTTGTCTCTTATCTCACCCCTTTCCTTGGAATGTGCCCCCCTCATTCCTGAAAAACTATTACTTCATTGGAATGTATCACACCATCTCTCTCTGTGTGTATGTACCATCCTTTACAAAATGCCAAATCAAGTCTAAACATCTGGATGACCATATGACCAACAAAAATAATAACCAACTATAATAATTTATTACATTTATATGTCACCTGACCCCCAGCAATATGAAAAGATGACAGATGGGAAGCAAAGTATTCAGATGCACTGCAACAAATATTGTCCCTAACCTCTTTTGCTAGTAGCACTGACTTGGAAAGTATTTCCCAGCCATAGAAGAATGTCTGGGGAAGAATCAATATCTATGCTGTACAGTTATTTAGCAATACAGTACATATATGCTCATTTTTTATTAATCATATCAATCCATTTACCTTAGCTTAATAAACCACATTGCAGTAGTATGAACAGGCATTTATGTCTGAATTATAAACCAAAAATTCATAACATTATTCCCAGAATTCATAGAAATATCTATGGAAAACCCACAAATGAAAAATGAATAAAAACATTTCTATTACACCAATATTAGAACTGGTATCTGTAGCCTTATAATCAGTAACTATTAATAGCATTGCACTCTATCATACATTCATTATTGTAAACTGGCTTATTTCTGTGTTATCATGTTTTGAAAATCAACTAATTTGTAAATCATGGATTGGATTGTCAAAATAGTTTCACATATGATTTATTCAGTAATCAGAGTTGGAAGTTAGTGTTATTTGTGAACTCAGATGCAATGAATCCAGTTCTCATTGTCCAAACTGGTGTCCATCACTACATCTGAGTAGAAAATATTTCAGCTTCACCGTGAATATACAAATAAGCATTCTTCTGAATCTCCCAACACTAGTTGGTGTAGTCTTCACTACACTATACTATCCTAGTTTCTAGTAATATAAAAGAAAGAAGAAACGTAAGTCTATCCCAATATGCCAATTTTCAAATTATTTCTAATTGTACCCAATATGAATCTGCAGTTTTATAAAGCCAAACACTAAATGTTTTCATAAAATATTTGGCACATCCCAAGTATTTAAATCCTGTTAGCTCAGATTACAACAGGACTATTGCACATAAAGGGATTTTTTTATCCATGTATATTAATTTACATTTGCATATACTGAACTGAATTCGCCATTTGCCTTTGTTTATAAATATCCTAAAAATTGAGTATATACTCATTTCATTGGTCTACCTAATTCCAGATCCATTCTAATGTTTAAAAACTTCCACTGTGACAATTGTTCATTTCTGTTTTTCACTTTATTCAGTTACCAATAAATAAAACATCTATTTTCATCCAATGATTGCTCAGTTAGTTCAGGTTTTTTTTAAATAAGGAACTTCATTAAAATGCTTTTGAAAGGCCAAATAAACAATATACAGTATATTCAAATTATTTTATCCATGTGCGTCTTAATATTCTCAAAGCTGTAATAGGTTAATGAGATTTGTCCTTCTATATTCTAACACTTTTATCTACAATTACACTCTTAAGTACAGACAAATAGATCCAGAATACAATGGAACTTTTATTTCTGGCTTATCTGGACAAACGCCTCTGATAAAATAGCAAGGCCTAGATTCCTTATACCAGGAGTCTCAAACTCGATTTCATTGAGACGCATCAGGGATGTGGTTGACCTCGGGGGATGTGGCTGTGGTGGGTGTGGCCAGCTTGAAATTGCTTATGTCGGGTGAGACCAGGGCGAGCATCAAACCCTTGTCCACAAGAGAAGAGATGCCAGATCGGCCCCCTGCAAGCTCTCATCTCTCGAGGAGTGCTCCCTGAAGCGGTGTGGGAAACTTTGGTCAGGCTACTCGAGAGACGAGAGCTTGCAGGGGGCCGATCTGCCGTCCGCAATGGAGAGCAAACTCTGGTTGCTCCCCAGACCAGACGCTGTTTACCACTCACAGTCCCAAGCGGCAGGAGACGAGGGCTGCTTTGCGCTGCAAATATACCAAGGCAGAATCCTGATGCCGCACTACAGCAGAGAGAAGAAGCTGCATTTTGCTCTCCATTGCAGACACCAGATCGGGCCCTGCAAGCTCTCGTCTCTTGAGGAGCCCGACCAAAGTTTCCCGTGCTGCTTCAGGGAACACTCCTCAAGAGATGAAAGCTTGCAGGGGGCCGATCTGGCGTCCGCAATGGAGAGCAAAATCTGGCTGCCCCCCGGACCAGACGCCATTTACAGTTCTGAGTCCCAAGTGGCAGGAGACGAGGGCTGCCTTGTGCTATCGGCTGTCACAAGTGTACTGAAGCGGAATGCTGTTGCCATGCAAATGAAAGTAGTGCTTCACTCCCGCAGCTTCCAGCCATCGCAACTGCCACTTCTGCCCACTTGCGCCACCCCCTCCCCTGCCGCTGCAACAGCACCATTATTTCATTCCGAACAGTGAGGGCTGCGCTTTTTGCGTACTGCACCACCTGCAAAGTTGCACATTGCACGTGCCACCCCATGGCAGAGATTTCCAGCCCCGCCATGGCCAGTCCCATATTCCAGAGCTGTAGTAGTCTCACTCACAGGACTGGCCCATTAGTCATCACGGAGTAGCTCCTCCACCTGGGTACACTGGCCTGCCGGGGAGCAGGCAGCTCCTCAGCAGACTGGTGCACCCTGGTGGAGGAGCTGCTTTGGGATGACCAACCGGCCAGTCCTGTGAGTACTACAGTCCCACCCAGAGGCCTTGCAGAAGGAGAAATGTAGGCCCGAAAGGCAGCTGAACCTCCCTCCCACAAAGTATCTGAGCGCGGCGAGCTCTTGGTCTTACCTTCCAGTTCCAATTCCTGTGGCTCGCACCGCTCTACTCAAGGTGAGGTTTGCATTCGGCCTTAAGAGTGAGGGCTGGCGTGTGGGCAGGGTGATATGGGTGGTGCAGCTGTGTGTTCCCACGCACGGGCTGGATATATGCTCTCAGGGGCCATAGCGTGAGGATGAGTGCAATATAAAAAAATGCAAAAATACGAAAATTTCTCCATGGACCACGAAAATTTTCTCGGACCACCGGTTGATGACCACTGGCTTAAAAGACTGAGAACAAACCAGGCTCAGTTTATCCCGTGCTTGCATTTAGTGGGGACATCTACAGACAATAGTACAGCAAAACTGTCAAAATGGTGGCTGTGATAGTTGATCAGAGCTCCTCTGTTTTTTATGTGCAACAGCTTTAGCATTTGGAACAGAGGTAAGTTAGTTGCTTTTCTATTAATACATAATCCTTAAAAGGGCTTTCCTGTAGGAACCCTGCCATGATCTAATTCAGACTGGAAATATAGCAAAGGAAAATATCCCCATCCCCCCCCCTTTGTTTTGTCCTGTTTTCCTCACTGGAAATGGCTGTTTGCAAGACACAAGGAGGGGATGCTTTCCTAAGAGCTCACAATTCAAGAATCCCATGTTAATTTGGATTGTCAACAAAGTCTCTGACAAAACAGAACACAAAATTATTTTCTTCTTTGAACCCAAGTCTCAATGGATCCAGGATTGATGCAGAACTGCATGAACTGGGGCATCTCCAACCAAGCTGCCTCTCCTTCCTCTTTCCCTTCCTCCCTGCCTCCCTCCTTCTCATTCCCATCTCCTTCCTTCCTCCATGCTCAGGAAGGTACAAGGGGAGGGACAGAGATTGGGAGCCATGGTTTTCCCACACCAGGGCAGGAGCAGTCCTGGTGAAAGGGAAGCCTCTCAGGCTGCAAGGTCAGACCGACGAGTGGGGCATGGAAGCGCTGGTGGTGGGTACAGCACTGATCTACATGGTGGCGGCCATCCGGGCTGGAATGTGGTCAGCCTTAGATATCACCTGTGCGGCCACCCTGGAGACAGCTAGGTGCCACCCCACCCCATCCCCTGGGCATGCACACAGGAGGCAGTGAGCACTGGCGTCCTGGGTGAAAGGGAAGTGCTCAGAACACAGTCAGCCTGTGGGGCAAGATGGTCCCCAGGGACGCAAGGTCCTGCACGCTCGCCTCGTTTGCCCACACCCGGGGGACAGGGTGGGGATGTCCCCTTGCTGGCTCCAGAACAGTCCCATGGGTGAGATCTAAGGCTGACCACATTCCAGCCTAGATGGCCGCTACCAGGTTGTAGCTCAGCACCCAGTCGGCCTGGGCCAGGCAGAGGTGCCACGGCCCGATCCTTCACTATTTCCAGGGTGGCCCCACGGGCCAGATCTAACTGGATCTGGCCTGTGGGCCTTGTGTTTGACATGTCTGCCTTATACCTTTCCAATTCAATAGAACATTGAAAATAAGTTATGTAAAGTTGCTCAGGACTCTGCCTGCTTGGCTGTTCAATAACTCTCTGAAAACGGAAAATAAAGGGACCAAATTTGGTGCTGGGTAACAAACTTTGGAAATGAACTTGAACAGACTGAGTGTTGCAAAACAAAATATGAATTTTCTTAAATGAAAATTTAAGAAAATTACCTTATGCATCTGTTCTCTTATGAGCCAGCAGTGTGTAGCAGCAGCCAAAAAAACTAATACAATCCTGGCAGGGGTGAAATGCTACCGGTTTGGGCCAGTTCGCCCAAACTGGTAGTAAAAAATGCTTTAAAAAGTTAAAAAAAAAAGTTTTGCCAATCGTGTGTTGCTCAGCTGATTGTTGGAACTTTTTTTTAAAAAAAACTTTTTAGGCATTTTTTTACTATCGGTTTGGGCAAGTAGGTAGTAAAAAATGCTTTAAAAAAGTAAAAAAAAAAGTTCTGACGATTGTGCGTTGCTCAGCTGATTGTTGGAACTTTTTCCATAAGAGGACATTCTTAGCTCATAAAAGAATTTATTTATATTTTCCCTTGCAAACAGCTATTGGGAAAGGATGAAAATATGGTAAAATTAGTGCTGTATCTGAATTAGTTAAATTTCAGAGCAATGCTGAACAGAATAAAAAGGAGTTAATTAAGCATGTCATACAAAGCTAACAAGGAGACAGAATGCAAACTATATTGAACATGAATATCAGAATTTTAAATATTACTATTGATTTAAAAAGTATTTCTTAAATGTACAATCTTATGTAACTTCATTCAAGTTATTTGACTAATTTAACTTCTCATCAATCTGGTGAAGAATGCTCTCAATATTTATGATTGGTTAGGATCAAACACAAATTTTCATTTAAGCAAATGTACCAGAACTACAAGTTGTTGTATTCCAACCTTTAAAACTTCGTTATGCAATAAATTAATAGGTTTGTTCTGCTCTGTTTCACATCAAGACCAATATCTCAGTCTTTTGCCTTAATCTGCAATAAAGGTCTAAATATCTAAACACATCTAAACAATATAAAAGGATGGAATACAAGCCTTTATAGCTACCACATTCTGATAAAGTAAGCCAATAATTACCAGCAATTTTATTTTACTACTATAGGACAATGTCAGAGCAGTTAAAATTGGCTCCATGCAAAAGAAAAATATACTTAAAATGACTATATATGAAAAATTACATTTGGGAAAAAAATCAGTGTGTATATACACACAAACACATACAAATCTCTCTCGCTCTTTTCATCCATCCATCCATCTATCCATCCATCTATCCAAAACCTCTAGAACTATATCCAAGGCTATTCTGCAAAATATTCTTCTATTCATCCCACCCAAAGCAACATTCTCAGGCTGTAATAGGTCACAACTATATAGTACCTTCCTTCAAGAATAATTTGGCTTGTCTATCAGCTGTCAAGAAAACCAAAGAACTTATATGGTCCAGTCACATATTGTACATGAAGGAGAATCTTAATAAAATACAAACACTGTAAAAAAGAAAAAGGAAATGATATTTTCATGGCATGTACAATTCCATGCTTACTATGAATACAATATGCTAGATTTTATGAGTCTCCATGGCATTCACAAAGTACAAGTGAAAATCTAGGCAATCTATATCAGCAGAACAAAGTGTTTATTTGTGTGTGTGTGTGTGTGTGTGTGTGTGTGTGTGTGTGTGTAAAATATGAAAGCAAAAAAGAGATCTTAAAGGTTAGCAGATAGCCAACATTGCCAATCGATAATGTAAAAATATTTAATTGAATATTTTAAAAATGACTAAAAGTTAATCATTTTATAAGGAGATAGCTTAAATAACATGGAAAAACATGTTGAAAATCTCAGCAGTGACTATTTCAAAACCAGTAAAAAGAGTGTAAAAGCATTTCCAAGCAATATTTGTTCTTTTAAGTTTAATTATTTTCTCTTTGAGAATGGTGCTAATGAAACTGAATATCTTTCATGGTTTCAAAGGGCAGCTTGAATAGTCTGTAAACAAAACTAAAGGTAGACAAGTGAGCTGACTGAGCCAAGGGGTTGCTAGGTGATATAGAATGAAAACCTACCAACTTGAGAAGGGTAATTTTGCTTTCATTCTGCTTTCACACAGCTTCTCCCAAATTTCAGCTGTTACCTTTCAGGTGACTATGAAAAATATTTTATTTGCTCTTGAAAAATCTTTATTTGAGAAATATAAATTAAAATTTGAAAAGAAAGGACTAATTGAAAAACTAGTAGAAATCTAACACCAATAATTTCTGTTGAAAGGGAAAATATGTTGTCTTTGTACATCTGTAAGAACAAATGTTCACTATATCTTTTATTCTTCCCTTCTCTCTACTCCAAAAACTTGTGATTTTTTTTCAAGTATCTGATCAGAGATTGTCCAGTAAGAGCACTTTATTAGATCATCAGTCAAAGGGTTTCAAAAGCAATGAAAGCAATGGGCTCAAATGCAGTACATCAGTTTTAGCAGACCACAGATTAATAGTAAACTGTAGATACTGTTGAGAACTTTTCATGCACTAAACTCTTGAAAAAGCACCATCTTCAGCTTAAATGCAGCTGCCTCTTTCAATGCTGCAAATGGGTAAATTTGACAAAAAAGCCACTATTAAGACTACATGAAAGGCTCAAGACAACATCCTTTCAATGCTTTGTACTTCAGTAATCAGATGTACTTACTCACCCCCTCCCCCAAACCCGATCAAGAACTATTTCTGAATGGTAGGAAATAATTCCACTTTGTACATCTTTTAGTTAATCAAGACTTTCTATTCAGCAATTTGACCTTTTGTTCAAAACAGGATTATCAGTTTTTTCGCCAGTTACCAAGGGCGACTCGCATGGTGAACATAATTGCAATAATTTGCAAAACACCATGGCAACCCACATTACAACTAGGTAAATACTGGTCTTTTGTGCTACATTGTTATTTTCAGAGATGCTGAAGTCAAAGAACAAATGACAAATGAACACAAAATTTATATTTGCTTTGTCTCAAAAGAGAAGAAAATTGATAACAAGAATTGAGGGGAAACCAACTACAGCTGTAATTTCTAACTTGATTAATTAGGATGGTAACAGTTCTTAACAGTATATTCAACAAACAGCCCTGACTTAGTCTCTCCACCCACTTCTCTCCCTCACTAGGCTCTACCAGGATCCCCCACTCCAGACATTTTTTTCCCTTCTGCTAGGAGAACCAACCAACCCTATTTGCTCTTTTCTTCATCTTAATAGAATCCTTAATTACACAATATTGTCCTCCAGCTCTTCACTGAAAACTGAGTGCAGGAGAATACATGTGCCAAAACAGCCAGGGTAGCTATAGAAGTCCTGTCTACTCTTTTTTTGGACACAACAGGCCTAATGACGAGGTGGCATTTTTCTGGTATTAGCAGCTGTTCTGCTGCAGACAATTAAACACAAACTACTTAGCATTTCAGAAAGCTGATTCTAGTACTGGTTAGGTAAGTGTGCACACTAAAATGAATTTAAAATTTAAATGCCAAAACACAGGAAACCTCTACATACCCTGAAATTGCCATTTTAGGCACCAAATACTGTGTGTACTGTATATCAGTACACACAACAACAACAACAACCAGAACAACACATGTTTGATCAATATCCTTTGATTTGGTAAAGAACAAAAAATAGATAACTCTGTTTAGATAATTATTTCTGTAACTTACGGCAATATATTATAATAACCTAATGTGACAAATTAGAGAAACAGGTAAAATGCCAAGGTGAATTAATTTAGACACTTATTTTTATTGAACAAAGTGGCTACTTGGGATGCATAGGTCAAGTCCTTGAGATAAACAGGCAATTAACATACCATTGTTTAGAATAAAAGAACATAGAAAATGATTTACTTTGTAATTAAAACTAGGTACAACTAGGATTTTAAAGTGTGGGAATATTTTTTCTTGCTTTCGGTTTCTTTTCCTGTCCTAACTTACCCTGTTTCCCCCCAAATAAGACATCCCCTGATAATAAGCCCAATCGGGCTTTTGAGTGCATGGCAATAAGGCCAAGCGCTTCTTTCAGGGTTCAAAAAAATATAAGATTATTTATTTTCTTATTTTCGGGAAAACGTGGTAGTTATTCACACTCAACATCCATTCCTGTCTTCCATGTTTTGGAAATTCTCAGAATTAAAAAAAATAAAAAACACCACACAAAACATCCTTTCACCGACTCTGTACCTATGAAGCTCAATATTTAGGCTAAAGAAACTCATAAGATCAGATGAAAAAAGTCAATTTAGAATCAAGAAAAGAAGTATTGTTCATAACCTTTCCTCAGCTAACAATCAAAGTGTAGTGTGGGAATTGGTGCCTAGAAGCTACTTTTTGTAGCAAGAGATATTCCATAACAATGAAGTGTACAGTTCTACCACTTTGGGCTTGTTAGGAAATGATAATTACCTAACTTGTTGGGTTGGCAATATATAAACCCTCAATATAGCTTTAAGACTGTATTGCTGTATTGCATCATGCTGTGTCCTGATTGGTTAGCTCTGTAGCCAATGTTTTTAAGAGGAAGCTTGAAGCATGGTTTGTTTCTCTCTGCTGCTCTTTGCTGATCGTTACTGCTGTTTGCTGTGTTTGCTATTGTTTGCAACTGCTTATTGTGTATGACTACGATGACTGGTAAAAAGACTTTGTTATTGGAATATCCCTGGACTATTGTTTTATTATCTTCTGCTTTATCTGTGTATTATTATTATTTATTATTATTATTTATTAGATTTTTATACTGCCCTTCTCCTTTCGGACTCAGGGCGGTGAACAGCCAAATAAAATATTTGTACACAAAAGTTAAAATAGTTTTAAAAATAATTAAATAAAATTTGGCCCATAATTTAAAACATTTCAATTTAAAAATCAGTATCAAACTTTAAAACCGACATAGAATCAGGCCAGCCTGGCTAACTGAAAGAAATAAGTTTTAAGGGCCCGACAAAAAGTCCGGAGGTCTGGGATCACTCGTATCTCTGGGGGTAGATCATTCCAAAGGGTAGGTGCCACCACAGAGAAGACTCTCCCCCTGGGGGTCGCCAGCCGATATTGTCTGGCTGACGGCACCCTGAGTAGGCCCTCTCTGTGGGAGCGAACTGGCCGGTGAAAGGCAATTGATGGCAGAAGGCGGTCCCGTAAGTACCCCGGCCCTAAGCCATGGAGCGCTTTAAAGGTGGTCACCAACACCTTGAAGTGCACCTGGAAGTCCACCGGAAGCCAATGCAGCTCACGCAGGAGAGGTGTCACAAGGGATCGCCCAGTCGCTCCCATAATCCCCCACGCGGCCACATTCTGCACCAGTTGGAGCCTCTGGGTGCACCCCAAGGGGACCCCATGTAGACAGCGTTATAATAGTCCAGACGAGAAGTGACAAGTGCTTGAGTGACCGTGCGTAAGGAGTCCCGATCTAGAAATGGGCACAACTGGCGTATCAGGCGAACCTGATAGAAAGCCCCCCTGGCCACGGCCGTCATATGCTCTTCTAAAGACAGCCATGCATCCAGGAGGATGCCCAAGTTGCGAGCTCTTTCCGTGGGGGCCAGTGATTCGCCCCCAATAACCAGCGATGGCACCAGCTGGCTATACCGGGACACTGGCAGCCACAGCCACTCAGTCTTAAAAGGGTTGAGTCGAAGCCTTTTTCTCCCCATCCAGACCCGCACGGCCTCCAGGCACTGGGACATCACTTCCAAGGCATCGTTGGGATGGTCTGGGGTGGAGTTGTACAGCTGAGTGTCATCAGCGTACTGATGGAACTCCACCCCAAAACCACGGATGATCTCACCCAGCAGCTTCACATAAATGTTGAACAGGAGGGGCGAGAGGACCGACCCTTGTGGCACCCCACAAACAAGGCGCATGACCTGGACTGTTTATTGGACTGTGCCTTATTACTATTTCCTAAAAGTAAACAACTCAGTGTATCTGTGTGTTGGCTGTGATTATTCGCAACCGCTCTCAGTGACTTTCATCTGCACACCCTTGCTACTCTAGGGTTGCTCTGCGAATTCCTCAACAGGGCTATTTTTACAGAAGTTGGGAAAACTATTACTTATTCCTACGTTTCCTGAAAACAAGACCCAACTGGAAAATAAGCCCTAGCATGATTTTTCAGGATGCTTGTAATATAAGCCCTACCTCAAGAATAAGTCTCAGTTAAGATAGTTAGCCAGACGGACACATTTAGTACCGTATTTCCCCCAGAATAAGACCTAACTGGAAAATAAGCCCTAATGTGTCTTTTGGAGTAAAATTAATATAAGACATGGTCTTATTTTCAGGAAAACACAGAAATGCTATAATTATTGTACAAAGACTGATGTTCTCATTGATAGAGAAATTGTTAACGTCTTTTCTCCCTAATCCATAAATATATAGGTTCTAAGGATCTCTCAGATAAATATACCATTCTAATATATATAGGAGCAAAATATAAAATTCAAGATTCTGAGATTTTTCTCCAGTTTTCATTTTTAAAAAAGGCAGTTCAAAACTGACAAACTGAATCGATTTTACACTTTCTGCTTTTATTTGCCTCCTAATCACTTTCCCACCTTTTGGAATGCTCACCCAAGCAATGCAATAATAGTAAGAAGAGAATTAATGTTTGTATTTACATTCAATAGAACAGAAGGGATTACAAGAAATCCAGGTACACAGTGGGGAATGCACATTGAAACTAATGTAGTGGCAGCGTTGGCTGCTGGCACCACTGTGTTACTTTCACTGTGTATTTACCATTGTGAGCCTGCTTACTCTCTTGTAATCCCTTTCCCATATTTTTGCTGTGCAAAGGGAAATAAAGGGAAACAGCAGGTGAGGAATAGGACAACATGTATTGACTCTAATGGAGATCACTTTAAGTGGATGCTGCGAAGGTTGTAAATACAGGCATTGGTTGTAAAGATACTTTTCAGCACCATCATAAATTAAGAGGGTTGTTGAACAAGGCAGTAAAATATCTGGGAAAACTTCCAGAGCAACTACCAGAATCTTCTAGGAAACCAACTATGTGAAGAGAGTCACTTTGTAAAGAGTGTCTTAGACATCTCTAATATCTATATTACTCTTTTATGTGCAATTAAACATGTTTTCTATCACATGTGCATAGAACTCTGTCAGCAAAATACACACAATTGTCTTCGCGGAAGGGATGTTTGTGTATGACAGAAAATACATAAATTTGGTTTTAACAGTAACAATCACAGAGGCCACAAGGTACTCCAAGTACTTCAGAATTTTTACAGGATTGACCACATTACCTTTATAATTCTTATTTCTTATTTAAAACAGTGTCATTAGAGCTTGAGCAGTCACTCCTTTCTTTCCAACATACAAAAAAGACAGTGTTGAGCCTAGCCATTAGCAAATTAAAATGGACTAGAACTGGATACTTTCAGCCGGAGGACCACTGTTTATTACTCAAGATGTGAAAAACAAAGAAAGAAAATAATTAGGCAAGAACAGTACTTGGTTACAGCACAATCAATGAATGAATAATATCAATTAGACTTCATGAATACCGTTTAATAAGAGAATTACCCAAGTTTACATTCCAACCACTCTTCAGAAGAAGCAGTTGATGAATTTTATGATCTAGTTCAATTTGGAAATGACGTAGTACACAAGCAAGATGTGCTCTTTGTGACTAGAATGTCATACTGTTAATATTAAGGAAGAGAATGTAATTGGATTATACATTTAGGAAGCCAAAATAAAGCATGACATGACTTATTAATTTCTGCTACTCCAATTATTTCTTCACAGGTAACACCACCTTCAGACAGTCAAAGAACCACCTTTATATGTGGACATCATCAAATGGAGAACATAGAAATCAAATTTATTATATTATTGCTAAAAGGAAGTGGAGGAATCTAGTTACATCATCAAACTACTCACATGGATTTTCCAATTTAAGTTAATGAAGAATAAAGCTAACCAACTTCCACAAAATTATTTATTTTTATTCATTTTTCACATTTCTGAACTGGCCATCTCCCTCAAAGAGGAATTCTTAATCTGGAGCATATCAAGAGTCGTGGCGCAGTGGTTAGATTGCAGTACCGCAGGCTAACTCACTGCTAACTCCAGGAGTTCGATTCTGAGCAGCTGAAGGTTGACTCAGCCTTCCATCCTTCCCAGGTCAGTAAAATGAGGAACCAGATTGTTGGGGGCAATATGCTGACTCCATAAACCACTTAAAGAGGGCTGTAAAGCACTATCAAGCATTATATAAATCTAAGTGGCATTGCTATATACCCAACATATTAAAGAGGGATCACTTTAAAGTCCTGAACCTCATTGATAGAAAACCAAAGAAACTGTGAAATGAATTTAACAAAGATTTTAAGGATGAATGTAAAAAGGAACAAATAGTAACCAATTTAAAGAACAACAAACAAAACTAGAAGGAGTATACTGAGATACTGGATAGTAAATATGCCAGCTTCCCAGATCCTTTAGAAGACATTACCTTTTTACAATAACTTCTAGCACTAAAAGATAAAGTTAGATCAGGACTCCAGTCAATTCCAGGTCAAAAGACTACAGGAAGTGACAGAATATTGGCAGAAATTTGGCAAGCAACAGGAAGAATCAGTAAAGTTCCTAATCAAGCTATATCACAAATATGGAGAATAAGGGTGGCCAACAGATTTGAAGAGGTCAATCTTACATTCCAGCACTTTCAAAGACTATTTGACCCTTTTGAACTTTTGGAAAAGAGGCTCCCTGGAATACCATGGATAGCCAAGAAAACAAATGGATCATAGAACAAAGGAAGCCAGAATTCACACTCAGGGCATATATGACAAGACTCAAAGTATCCTATTCTGAACACATTATGCAAAGATCTCTGGAGAAGGCTCCAATGTTGGGAAAGGTGAAAGGAAAGAGGATGACCAGCAGCAAGGTGGATAAACCCACTTATTGATTTTGTGAAAAGAAAAAAAAATACTCACAAAATTGGTGAAGCAGAATGTAGATATTATATGTCTCCAGAAGGTGCACATCCAAAAACAAGACCAGAAATATTTAGAATATAACAAATTGAGGAAATTGTTTTCAGCACTGGCAGAATAAAAGAGAGAGGTGGTGGTATATATTAGAAAAGAAATAAAAGCTAACTTAGTTTATGAGGACCCTAAGGGAAGGGTATTATTGCTTGAATTAACAATAGGGGAAATTAAAATGTTATTAGCTAACATTTACGCTACCAATAAAAATCAGAGGGAGTTTTATAAGAAAACCCATGAAAGGATTATTGGGACAGGTTGTAAAAACATATGTATAGTGGGGGACTACAATGGAATAATAAATATTAAAAAAGATTATGTTAATAATAAGAAAAAGCAAAAAAAAAAAGAGGAATGTATTACCGAAAACTTTATTTGATATGGTCAAGGAGTTAAATTTGATAGATGTGTGGAGAACATTAAACCCCAATGGGAAAAAAAATACCTTTTATTCTAATCCTCATAAATCTTTCTCGAGAATTGATATGGTATGGACAAATAGGGAATTAAGCAAGGAGATAGAAAATGTAGAGATCCCCCCCCCAATGTCAGCCTTGGAAGCCATGGTAAGCTGGAAGCTTCAATGCTGCCATCTCCTCATGTGTGGGAAAATAGGAGGGGGGGGGATTTAGGAGAGGGGAGTTAGTAGACATAACAGTTTTTCATATCGGTCAAGGTCAGGGCGGTCCAGCATCTGGAGGAGGAGTAGTCAAGGACTGGGCTGAAGCGAAACTGACGGTGATTGGAGCATGTGACCAAAAGGGGAGAAAGGGGTTGGTTTTGGGAGCTTTGTATTAGTGAAGGAAGGCCCGGGTTTTTCAGATTCGGGATTTCCCAGATGTGCCAGTTTACCTATTGCTAATAAAGAGAACTTTGGAAAACACCTGCTTCCGTGTCTTTACTGGGAGTCAGGGGTTTTCTGGAAAGCTGACACCCAACATTTGGGTGGATCATAACCCTCTGAAAATAATATGGAGAGGTCAAAAGAGGAAAATTAAAGGATGGACTTTGAATGCGCAGATATTACTAGAAAATGAATACCTCCAGAAGATTAAAAAAGAATTGATCTTATTCCTCGATGTAACAAAAAACAACACACCTCCCTGCAGAATTTATGGGATACAATGAAAGCGTACACAAGAGGGATAACAACAGCTTACATGTCAAAGAGAAATAAGGAGAAACGGAAACAACAGGACGCATTACTGAAAGAAATAGGTCAGCTAGGAAAAAAGCTTCAAGTAAAGCCAGGCGATGAACAAACTAATGAAATGTTAACATTAATCAAACATAAATTAAACTTAATAGAACAAGCGGAGTACGCAAAAAACATTAAACATACAAAACAATATCTTTTTGAAAATGCAAATAAGCCGAGGAGGTGGTTGGCATACAAATTTAAAAAAGAAAGAGAAAGTAGGATAATACATCAATTGCAGGATGAGGTAAGAAATTTACAAAACAAGGAAGAAGAAATAAAAAAGATCGCATTAAAATATTTTGAAAATCTATATAGACAAGAGGAAACTGAGACAGACAAAATAGAGGACTATTTAAAAGAGGAAAGTATGCCCATACTGGAGGAAGAAAAGAAAATCTTGTTAAATAGGGAGATAACAATTACGGAATTAAAAGAAGCAATTAGAAGACAAAAGGACAATAAAACTCTGGGACCAGATGATCTGCTAGGGGAATTTTATAAAAACATGGGGGAAATAATAGAACCAATACTTTTAAAATTGTACAATGAGGTTTTGATGGAAGCAAAAATGCTTGTTTTGTGGAGGGAAGCATATATCATGGTGATTATGAAAGAAGGTACCGATTCAAATCAAATCCAAAATTATAGGCTAATTTAACTTTTGAATGCTGATTATAAGATTTTCATGACTATCATAGCAGGAAGGATAAAAAAAATATTAAATGAGATTATTCACCCCGACCAAAATGGTTTTCTCCCATTGAGACAAATTAGAGATAATATAAAAATGGTATTAAACATATTAGAATATTACAAAATCCATCCAGAGAAACAAGCAGTGCTTTTTTTTCTGGATGCTCAGAAAGCATTTGATAATTTAAATTGGCATTACATGATTCGCCAAATCAGAGAAATGAAATTTGGAGACAAATTTGAACAAATGATTGAAGCATTATATTCTTCCCAAAAAGCAAGTATTATAATAAATGGCGATATTACAAGACCATTTGAAATAACGGAGTTCGCCAAGGATGTCCACTGTTACCTCTGCTCTTCATTTTGACATTAGTCGTTATTAATGAAAATCAGAGCAAATTCAGAGATTAAAGGAACCAAAATCAGAAAGGAACAGTATAAAATACAGGCGTTTGCAGACCTATCCTAGTACGGGAAATAGATACGGAGAACTATCAGGCCTTAAAGTCAATAAAACAAAAATAAAAATGATAGTTAAAAATGTAGCATCAAAACAGAAAAGAGAATTAGAGGAAGAATTAGGACTACAGAGTACAAAAAGAATTACAACGAAGTTTATATGGGCAGGTAAAAAAGCAAGAATAAAATTAATAGATCTCCAGGATAGTAGAATCAGAGGTGGCTTTGGGCTTCCAGATTGGCGACTGTATTATAAAGCAGCAACTTTAGTATGGGTCAGGGAGTGGATTAACTTGAAAAACAGAAGATTACTTACACTGGAAGGCCATGACCTACAAAAAGGATTGCATGCCTTCTTATGGGACAAGGAGAATAAATCTCATTTATATTTTTTAGACATAAAGTAAGGGAAGCTCTGATGCAAATATGGCAAGAGACTAAAAGAAAACACTATTTATTTTTTATTTATTTTTTATTTTATTTATATGCCGCCCTTCTCCGGATACTCAGGGCGGCTTACAATGCGTTAAGCAATAGCCTTCATACTTTTGTATATTTATACAAAGTCAGCTTATTGCCCCCACAAACTGGGTCTTCATTTTACCTACCTTAGAAAGGATGGAAGGCTGAGTCAACCTTGAGCCTGGTGAGATTAGAACTCGCAGTAATTGCAGGCAGCTGGATGTTAAATGCTGCCTTAGTAGGAGGCATTAGCCTCCTATGCCACTCAGGCTCTTCATATATATATGAAATATATATATGAAAGTCCCCACTTGGTTATCGACAATGGAAGCGATGATCCACCCTAACACTCTAGATATAGGTAAAATGGTTAAATACAATGAAATTTTAGACAGCCAAGGTAATCTAAAAAATAGACAGGAATTGGAAGAACAGGGCATAATTATAGATTGGTGGCCTTATTTGCAACTTAAATCATGGTACAAAAAAGACAAAGATGAATATGGAATTGAGATGGTGCCTCAACAATTGACCAAATTATTGATTGGCCCAAATGAAAAACTGATAACAAAAATTACTTATTAGAATTTGATAGAGCTAAAGCTAGAGTGAAGGGAGTTATGATAGCGTGGGCAAAAAATGTCTGGCATAGTATTGAATTGGAGGATTGGGAGAAAATTTGGAATAGAAATTATAAAGTAACTAAATCGACAAAATACAAAGAGAATCAATATAAAATGTTATATTGCTGGCACTTGGCACCTTCTAGGCTAGCGAAGATATATCCAAATTTAAGCCCAAACTGTTGGAAATGTGGTCAAAAAACAGGTACCTTTTATCATACATGGTGGTTGTGCCCTGAAATGAAGTAGTATTGGAAGAAAATACATAGATGGTTACAGAAAATAACAGGACATCAGATAGAATATATCCCGGAACTATTTCTCCTAGGGTTAGCTAAGAGGAAATATGATAAAAGAATATATATCATTTTATATATAATAACCGCAGCAAGGTTAGTTGTCGCGCAATTTTGGAGAAATACAAACATACCTTCCGAAGGTTTAGTAAGTAAAAAAGTATTTGACTGTGCTGAAATAGATAAATTAACAATTAAACTGAAAGGACAAATAGATTGGAATACTACGCAATATGGGAGAAGTGGTACAATTGGATTGACAACAGAAAAAAGGAAAAGAAATAGACAAAATAGAAGTAGAATTAAAATGTATAGTAAAAATGTACAGAGTGTATTTGAATTGGAATGTTATGGTATGTAAATGGTTGCAGTTCTGCATAAGATGAGTAAGATTTGTTTACTTGTAAAAATGCAATAAAAATATTAATTAAAAAAAACCCCACTTACTATCTTATCTAGTTCACCATACAATATAGTTTATTCAATAAAAATGTACACTGGAAAAGCAGTATGGTTGTATTATGTATGATCTCTTGTCTTAACTATTTTTAGAGAAATTTATTCAAGTAGGAAGTGATGAATGGTTAACTGGCATTCGGAGCCCCATTAGAGGCAACAAAAAGAAAATCAAGAAGAAAATGTTGCATGCTAGTTACATGCAAACTATAAGATATAGACTGTAGGTAAAACACCACCACTGATATAATTTACTAACATTAAATCCAGTCCTTATTTAGTTTGGCAGTTATTCACATACCAGATAATGGTAGACGCTCCTCATTGCAAATTTCATTGCAATGAGATATAAATAAAATGCAACGAGAAAACATTAACTTTAAAGATAAAGGTGTAAAACAATGTAAGTAGAATGCCCAGTTTTCACACTAAACACTAAAGTATTAGAATTCATAATTTCTTTACAAAATCAATTCATTGCCTAATATAAAAACACTAGATATAAATTTTGTAAAAAAAAAAAGAATGTCATTAATAAAAGTGATCTTCTAATAAATTAAAATTCACCAAGTTATAATTCATTACTATTCTCCATACTTGAAATACACATTTTTTAAAAATATAAGTTATTTCAAACTTCAGTTTACTTCAAAAACTCATTCCAAGCAAAAAAAATTACAAGCAGCAAAATCTTAATATATTGTTTGGTAAAGTTCAACTCAGTCTTTGAAAAACACATTTATCTATCTAGTAAAGCTTGTGATAATGCGATGTAAGAGTTTGGCAAATTCAACTCTAATGGAGCATAAAAGTGCTTTTCCTTGCAAGTGAGATCATTTTTAAAAATTCAAAGCATGATCACTTTTTCTTTTTGCAGGAACAATCTGATACAAGCAGCAAAGCTTAAATAAGCTAGAAACATTTCAAATGATCCATAAAGGATTAATAAGCACCACAGGAAGTCCTATAGGCTCAGCTTATACATTTTTTCCCATCCTTTTTCCTGTGATGCACATGACATGAAATTCTAAGTAGAATTCAAGTTTCAAAGTCACTGAATGTTAAAGTCCAAATGCTTTAACCCTGCAGTGGAGCAGGGTCATCACCTTGCATTATTAATCTAAACAATAAGGTACTGGTATTGTTAACATACCAATGTTCAAACATCCTGATTCCTGAGGGGGAAAAATTCTGGATATAGAGAAATGATTAACAAAGGGAGGGAGGGAGGGAGGGAGGGAGGGAGGGAAGGAAGGAAGGAAGGAAGGAAGGAAGGAAGGAAGGAAGGAAGGAAGCAAGCTTCTGTAGTAGAAGCAAAATAAGCTACACTAATATAAAAGGACAAAAATGACAGCTGTTATTTTGGCAGAGATAATCTATGCTAAAACACAAAACACAGAGATAACAATTTATTTCAATACAATTTTCTTGTCTTCCCACTGATTCTTTGACTACCACAGAAAACAGGATTCTAAACATATTTTAATAGAATCTTCAATCAATATGAATAAAACAAATCACAAGACATATGTGAAAACACATTATAGGAATACTATTTGTTTGCAAAGTATATTGTATGCACATTGATATATCCCATAAGGAAAAGAAATACCAGCTATTCCATCCAAATTATAGTGAAAATATTAAACCATCTAAGTAAGAAAAGGCAAGGTCAAATTGCATTAATCCACTGTAGTGTATGTAGCTATATATGAAGTTACTTTGGTTTGCTCAGTCACGTTCCAACTGGGCAAGTCCAATTTGAGGTGCCTAAGGCAAGATTCTGTAGGGTTATCTCAGGAGTGTCAAACTGGATTTCTTCAAGGGCCAGATCAGCACTGTAGTTCTACTCCACAGGCTGGAGGGTGGGTGGGGTGGGAAATGGATGCCTCCTGCAGCACCCTGCCAGCCAAAACAGGGCACAGGGGTCTGCGCCCCCTCCCCCCCTGCAGCACCCTCAGGAGTGCTGCAGGCGGCCATGGAGGGTGAAAATGAGGCACAGGGGGCCAGACATGGACCATTTTAGCCACCAGCGGCACCACGGGTCGGTCCTTTGATATTTCCAGGCTGGCCCCAAGGGCCTGATTTAAGCACCCCGCAAGCCAGAACTGGCCCGCGAGCCTTGAGTTTGACACCCCTGGGTTATCTGGATCACATTGAACTCCGTGTCTTCTAAGGAAGTAGACAGTTGGTCACTTTGGAGACCTGTTTATTATATGCAGGACCCTCCTGGATATTCAGGACCACCTGGGAAGTGACCTTTGGTGGGTCCTTTTTTTTTTTTTTTTTTGAGGGAGGGTTTGAAGAAGGTTGTGGTGTGCACTCTCCACAAGGACACATTATTGGGCCCAATTTTCATCCAGTCTCTAATTTTTTTTTTCTGGGAAAGATTATAAAGTAGGTTATTTACAATTTTTCAGATCCAAAGAACCCTGGAGGAAAGAGATTCCTTGGCACTTTCAGCTGGATTTAATTAAAACATGGGTGTCAAACCTGCCGCATCATGTTGCCGTCTCGTGACGTTTTTCCCATTCACGGAGCTGGGGTGGGCATGGCCTGCACGTGACGCATCCAGCCCGTGGGTCGCCAGTTTGACACCCTTGCATTAAGGAGACACCATTGGTGGCACTTGCTGATCACCTGTGGTAAAGCCAGAAGCCTTAATCTCTCAGATACTCTTTTATATTACTGATCTTATCCTTTTAGACTAGTATTGGGGACTGGGGTTGTGCAGGACTTTTTGTGGTAGTATTTCTTTCTCTGTGGCCAGTTTCATATGGTGCAATCTGAGGGGAGATCATATTCTCATCCATTCCCTAATGGAGTGCCATAGGGTCAATGCTCTTTTCCTTTTATTTAACATGTACATGAATTTGCTGCCAATTGGTGAGGCTATTGGTTTGAGATAAAATATCAATGCAGTGATGATACTCAATTGTATGTCTCGATGACACACCTACTAAGCAAGTTGTCAAAATTCTGGTCCAAATTGTGCACAATTTGGAAGTCAACTCAAAGAATAGGTGGCAGCTATGGCCAAGAAGTGCTACAGTTATGTCTGTTCGTGGACCAGGAGGTCCTTCAGATTGCAATTCACACTCTAGTCACCTCATGAATGGATTAAGGTAATGTGTTCCACATTGGACTACCCTTGAATAAACTGCAGCTGGCCAAAATGTGGCAGCAGAGGAAAGATGGGTGTGTGGTGTTTTGTTCTTATGCCCTATTGCTCCATGAACTGACTTGGTTACCAGTTGATATCCAGATACAAGTTAAGATGCTGGTAATCACCTATAAAACCCTTCATAGTTGTTCACTGATGAGATCTGGCAGACCCGGTATGCTCTTAATCTTGTAAATTAAACAATGTCATACCAATAAAGAAGAATATTTGTAGCTCAGGGCTGAAAAGGGGTCCTAAGTGCTCTCTGGGCTTGGTTGTAATCTTGCAGAAAATATCATCATCTTACTATAGCCAGGAAGTGTGCCTTCTCCATTGAAATACCTGCTGCAAGGAATAACATTTCTCCAGGTATCCATGTAAGCTCTCATCATACTGGCATTCAGAAAACCATTAAAGCTTGGTTGTTCTCCCAGACTTTAGGATAAGGTACAGTGGATATAGAAAGTCTAAACAGTCCGCACTTTTTGTTTACTGTTTTTGAATTAGCATTTCAATCAGCTATCATTTTTTCTAATACACTACTTCCTTCTTTTTTAACTGTAAGCCACCCAGAGACACTATGGAATCAGATGGCTCTGAAATTAAATTGAATAAATATGAAGCTTCTTTAAGGAAATATGATCTTAACAGTTCTAAAGAAAGTACATAGTAATAGCATAGACAGTAATACTGAAAACCAAAGTAGTAGTTCCAGAAAACAACCCCCCTTTTTAAAGAAAAATTAATTGTTAAGTATACAGTTTTTGAAAGTAAAATCTTTTTCAGGCTGAGCTCAGCTGATGACTACATGAACATATTCATAAACATATTCATTACTCCAAGGCTCTCATGAAAATCAGAGACACATGCATCTATATGAGATGCTGCCAGAGTAAAAGAATTTCAGGTCAGGGTGTCAGGTAAACCAGTAAATTGGAATGGCAAGCCCTTCAGGAAGCAAAAGATTAACACTCCCACCTCCCCCAATCCCTCAAAAGTTAGGAAAGAATGCCTACGAGATGCTGGGAGCAGTCCTTAGAAATAAAAACAGAGGAATTCAAGAGAAAGCAAGAAAAACCTATCCAAAATCTGTGGGAAGGTGGAACCAACTCCCTTGTGAGAGCTTGGGAATGTAATGGAGGAAGAACAGACATAAACAATCAATTGTTACAAGGCAAGTCTTTTGACAGTTTATCTTAAAAATGGCAATTCAGCTCAGGTGGGAAGCATTTCAAACTACTCAGAGACTTCATTTTAAAGGACTCACTATAAATGAGGGTTGGAAATTCATTTTACAGTTTTCAAAACTTTGTATTCCAAGGCTAGCATTAAGAATACCTTATGATGTCTATGCTTCCTGACCTTGTTCAGCTTTTAGGGGCATGATACAATCAACTAAAAGAAAAGTATTACTATGTCAGGAAAATCTCCTCCAAGGACAAAAAATAGATGCCTACTTCAAAAACAGCTAGTTGGGTCTAGCAGGTTTTGTAAGTATACACTAAGCTTAGGCAAGACAATTTTTTACTGGACTGGTTATGACCAGGATGTGATTGAATGTCAAATCATGTGACATCTGTTGGAGAATAGAGAATAGCAAGGACTGTATGAAGATCCCACTGCAATATTTATGTAATATTCAGTTTTATCAGATTGATAAAAAATAAACCAAACTAAAAATGTCACTCTCCTAAGCATATTGGGGGCTAAATGCACTTTAAATGGTTAAAACTTGGTTACTGAATTCTTAGTATAAAGTATCAGTAGAACAGTGTGTGAAGATAAAACTTCTATTCAAGAATATGACAACAAATGAACTTTCCACAGTTTTTGTTTGCATACAAAGTTGTGCAATATCCTTGTCTGGGATTTTCTCTTCAAATATGTGGCTGGGAAAGATATTCAGATATTCCAGGATATCTGGAACTGATTTCTAATCAGTATGAGGAAGAAGAAATCCAGGCATCAATACTTGTCATTTTAGAAAAATGACAAAACACCCAGTCTTAATTCCTGGTACAGCAAAATCTGAGAAATACCCCAACTGAATAAAAGGCATGATATTATTCACATGTCAGGGGACACGTGTTCAAACCAAGAAATCAGTATTGGTCTTCAGCCTGAATAAGCTAATTTGACCATTCATAACATACTTACAGAGAAGTGTAAATCAGTGTGTTGATGTCTAATAACAAATTTAAAATCTCTGAAAAAGAGAATGAGATGTAGGCAGAATAGATAGATTGATCCACAAGAGGGCATAAGCCTGGGAAGGAAATACATTTTATGTGGACATAATAAGAAAACTGAAAAACCTTGTTCTGATGACCTGCTGAAGCAGCTAGAATGAATCGGGAACACTTTCATGCCAGACTCAACCTACAGCTACTGTCCTTGCAAGAAATTACAAGACATCAGCCTTCCAAATTCAGGCTGCTTACATTTAAAATTTAGTTGAAGATTGATCCAGCAACTTCCAAAGACTGTTCATTACCTATATAAATAGCATGACCATCTTTTCAACCTAAGAACAACACCTAAAACATCTGGAATTGGTATTCCAATTCTGCCAGTAATGGAGGAATGTTTCTACCTTGTCTGTCTGTCAACAGGTAGTTCTCTTGTCAGCCCTGGAGTCATTTTCCCCCTTGGCACTTCAGGACTGCACAGTGAGGGAAGTCAAGCTATGGGAACAGGAGGAGGGAGTGAAAGCTGGCTTGTAAAGCAATTTCATGATAGACACCCCAATAAGCCCAAGGAACCCCGGGTGGGGGTAGGGGGAGGTTAACCCTACTACTACTAAAACTCCTCTAATTCTCTCATTACAGGAGGTCCTCTTCAATGGCCCTGGAGCCATTTCCCCCCTTGGCACTTCAGGAAGTCGAGCTGTGGGAACGGGAAGGGGGAGGAAGAGATTACAGGGGGATTGGAGCCATAATAAAATTCTTTCTCCTGAGAACCAAGAGTTTTCCCACCAGGTGCAAAGAGGTGGGGTCTGAGACTGAGTGACCTGTGGACTGTGACCAGATTGGACCATGGGATGGACTGCCTGGGCAGGGGAAGGAAAATACTAGTTTGAATTAGAGGGAAAACCGGGGACAGCTCAGAGTTGGGTTTCCCCAGATGTGCCAATATTACGTGCCTAATAAATCTATTCTTTGAAGAACCTCCCTGAGTTTTGATTCTGTTGGGCTCGTTACTTGGAACCCTAACACTAACCCGACTCACCCTTTAAAATCACCCAAGCAGCGCCCCGCACCAGTGGGAACACTGTCTGAGGTCCTGAGCTCCAGCCACATTCCCAGGCAATCGGGATGTGCAAAGACTCAGGGAAGATGGAGAAGAGGCCGGAGGAGAAGCCCTCCGAGACTGGCAGGACCGCAATCACAGCGGTAGGGGGTGGCAACTGGAGACAACTCCGGGAGCATTTGCAGGAGCATCTGCTTCCCCTGTGGCGGCTGAGGCAGTGGCAATGGAGGCCAGCTCCAGCAGGGTGCCTGACCCAAGGAACAAGTGTCCTGGCAGCTGGCTCAGGAAGGTCTCCAGTGGGGTGACAGCATGGGATTCCTGGCACCCCAAGAGTTGGCAAGAAGCCTGATGCACCAGGAGCCATATCGAGCCGAGGCTGCAAGTAGCCCAGCCCAGCATTCCAAGAGCCCCAGATTGAACTGGCCTGAGCAGAACGCACCATGGTTTTCGAGTGGAGGGCTAACAGGCCTCTGGAGCTCAGCAAGTCCAGGGAGTGGAACTTCCTGCCACCCTCGAGAAGCCAATCTCTAGCCAGCCTTCCTGAGAGATTTGGCCAGCTTAGCATCAGCATAGTGGCTCAGCTCCCTCCAAGCGGCCAACCCAGCTGGGTGCTAGCCCAACTGATGTTCACCTTTCCCAGACAAGGTAATGTGGCAGGCCAGAGCGGGTCTTCCACCTCTTTCCACTTGGTGCAAAGTGGATCGCGCTTCAGACTTCCCCACCAGACCCTGTCTACTGGAATGACAGATCAGCTGGGAGCAGCCGCCAGCCAGCAGCCGGGAATACAGGACCAGTCCAGCCTGTGAATACAGAGAAGGGCCGTAGGTCTGCCGAGGCCAGGTAGCCCACCTCGCCAGCCACCCCTCCGGCTGCCTTCTGTGGACTAGATCCCCCCTGGCTGGGCCTTTAACCCTGGCCAGGGGTGGATTCAATGCCAATGGTCACCAGCAACCGCCCCCCCCCCAGCCTGCTCCAGCACCGTCTGTGCCACCCCTCCATGCTTCAGAGCTACTTTTGATGGGACCCCTGGAAAACTGGCGTATTTCCTGAACCAGATCTGCTCAAACATTGACTGCTACGGGGGTCAGTACCAGTCCAATCAGGTTATTTCAGCCATCTTTGATAACATGGAGGGGGAAGCAGCTAAGTGAATAGTTGCACGACAAGGGGGTTCCTGAACTGGAAGATGCCAATGAGTTCCCACAGCTACTAAGGACCTGGTTTGAGGACACAGCCCAGAAGCGGAAGCCAAAATCAAAGACCTAAAGCAGAGAGGCATGCCCGCAAAGGAGCTTGTGTGGGAATTCCGGAGAGCGGCCGGAAAGTTTAGAGACTGGCCAGAACACCTCTTCATCCACAATTTCAAAGAGGCTCTGGACCAAGACCTTCTGCAACCTTGCGCCTTCTGAGGAGTCCCCGACTGCATACAGGAGTGGTACCGAATGGCAGGAGCCATGGACCTTGAGATCCACCCGCACTGAAAACTCACATCAGAGAAGAAACCTAACTGAGCCCTGGGGCGCCGAATCAGTGCGAAGCTGCCTGACAATTCAAGACTGACCCCCACTGAAGCCATTAAGTGCTTCAGATGCGGCCAACAGAGTCACCGGGCATCAGAGTGCTTGCCGCTCATCCCCCAGGTGTGAACTCCAGCCAGTCTAAAGGGGAAGAGGGCCCCGCACAAACTGACTGACAAAGGAAGGCTCAGCTGGCAAGCTGTCGAGGTTCCCCTCCCTTTGCTGAAATGGAGGAAACTAGCTCCGAATGCCCCTCCATGCACCATCAGCAACAGCAGCGAGGCCAGCGAGAAGGTCCTGATAGTAAGTGAAGCCATCTGTCTCTTTGCCATAAAATCCCCAATAGTGGTTCCCAGAACAGGAGCCCAAGAGGACATAGAGGGCATCAGACATCAGGTGCACCAGATGTCTAATCAGCCTTCCCACAATCCAAAAGCTAGGAATAAGCACAGTGCCCCTTGCACGCCCCGTATGCTTTGAGCAAGTAGATGGGACATTAATAGGAGAGCCCCTGCCACCCTAGTCATCAAACTAGTGAGATTGGAGATGAGCCACCAATGGGAGCTCATACACTTTGTGGTGGTGCCAAAAATGACAGAGTCAATCATCCTGGCCTTGCTTGGCTGGACAAATGGGGACCTGCCATCACATGGGAGGATGCTACCAAAAGTTAAGGATCGGAGTGAGGGCCCTGCCATCCCCTTCCTTTGGCTCGGCTGCCAAAGCCACCCAGCGGCCCCAAGACAGGTGATACAGTAGCTGCTGCCGCTGACGTGCCACCAGGCTGTCCCCCAGATACCCAAAGACTGTAGAGACCTGGCAGACACATTCAGCAGGTAGGAATGTAATACCCTACCCCCTACCCCCCCCAAACTGTGCGATAGAATTCGTGCCAGGGGTTAAAGTGCCCAAACTGAAGATGTATTCCATGACCCCCCGGGGAAATGGGAGAATCTGAGAAAATACACCAATCTGGCAAGGGTGTTCATCCAGCCCGTCAAATTTAGGGTGGCCACCCCAGTGCTCTTTAAAGAGAAGATGGATCAATGAGGCTCTGCATGGATTTCTGTGGAATTAATGCAGTATGCATGGAAAACACCTACCCCCTGCCCCTGATGAAGGACATGCTAACCCACCTGGCAAGAGGTAAGGTGTTCATGAAACTGGACTTAAGGGACAAGCGTGAATCAAAGAGGGAGATGAATGGAAGACTGCCTTCAACTGCCCATTACGCAGCTTCCAATATAAAATCATGCCTTTCGGACTACAGGGAACCCCTGCTGTCTTCATGCAGCTGATCAACATGATGCTGCATGAGCACTTCTACAAGGAGGTCTTAGTCTATCTGAACGACATTCTCATATTCAGCGAAACCATGGAAGAGCACACCAAACTAGTGCGCCAGGTCATGAAAAACTCCTAGCAGTCAAGCACTACACGAAGCTGTCAGTGCAAGTTCAACAAGGCCTCCCTAGACTACCTGAGATACTGAATGTCAAACGAAGGAATTGAGATGGGCCCAGGAAAAGTGAAAGCGGTGCTGGACTGGCTGCCCCCACACCCACACAAGCAGCTCCAGTTTTCCTGGGTTTGCCAACTTTTATAGACAGTTCATCCTGGCCTTGCCCCTAATGGAATTACTGAAAAGGGTGGGGTGGGGGCTGCCCCAAAGCCAAGGCCGAGCCAACCGTTGGCATGGTCCCTGGAATGCCAGTGGGCATTTGAGAGGCTGAAGAGGCTCTTCGCAGAGGAGCCCATCCTCCAGCACCCCGACCCCAAATGGCCATTTGTCATCCAAACTGATGCCAGCAACGTGGCTGTGGCAGCAGTGCTCTTGGATCAAAATCCCCAGGGCCAGATGCAACCCTGCATATACATGTCCAAAAAACTCAAAGACACTGAGACGCTGGGCAGTGTGGGAAAAGGAAGCCTATGCTGTCTGGTGGGCTCTTCTCTTCTGGCGACATTTCCTGTGCTGTTTGAGGATTGGACTAACCACAAGAACTTTGAGGCACTAAAGACCCCCCAGAAGCTCTCCCCCAAGCAAGTCCGCTGGGCACAATACTTCAAGCGATTCAACTTTGAGCTAAAGTACATTCCAGGGGGAAGAACCTGCTTGCTGACACCTTGACCCAAAACCCACAATTGAACAGACATTGGGAGGACCAATGTCCACACCATCATCCCCCCTTGCAGCCCATGGCCCAAGCCATCACCAGAGGCCAAGCCGGACACCAGGACAACCTGGGGAGGGGACAAGGGGACAAACCCCCTGAGGTCCGCGCTTCCAGCAGACCAGTGGTTTGTCGACAACCGAGACAACTTGACCCGGAGGGATGGAGTGGTCTGGATTGGGGCCAAACTATACATCCCCTCCAGCCTGAGACTTCAGATCCTATAGCAGAGCCATGACTCCAAACTTGCCGGACATTTTGGATTCTTAAAGACCCTGTACCTGGCAAGAAGGCAATTTTGGTGGCCCAGGATGAAAGCAGATGTGGAGGACTATGTGAAGAGCTGTGTCACTTATGCAGCCATGAAGAAAAGACCCAGGAACCCCCCACCGCTGGCTCCTCCAGCAAGTGGCGGACCCAATCCGACCCTGGCAGAAAATTGCCATGGACTTTATAGGTGAGCTCCTGGAGAGTGACAGGAACACAGTCATTTGGACAGTGTTTGACTTGTTCTCAAAGCAAGCCCACTTCACAGTCTGCTCAGGATTACCCTCAGCTAGAAAATTAGCTAGGGTATTCATAAAGCAAATATACAGGCTACATGGGGTGCCCAATAGGGTTATTTCTGATAGTGGAATCCATGACAAAGTTCTAGAGGGAGTTCCTGAGGGCCATAGGGTCCATGCAGGGGCTTAGCTCAGCTTTTCATCAGAGCATGAATGGGGCGTCCAAATGTGCAAACACCATGGTAGAGCAGTATTTGAGGTGCTATATAGAGTAACTGGGGCAGACTTGCTGCCTTTCGCAGAGGTAGCCTACAATAACATAGTGCATAGCAGCACTGGCTTTCCAAGTCACCAGCGGCATGGAATTCGTTCCCATACCCGAATTACTCCGGGAACCGCCATCCTCCATTTCCCTGAGCAAGTGGATGGAATCCCTGAAGCAGGCTGAGAGAATACAAAGCAAGCCTTAGTGAAAGCGGCAAAGTCTTATTGAGACAGGTGGGAGAAATCCCCTAAAATTCCTAATCAATATGCTAAGAGCTTTAGTAGAAATAAGAGTGTTTAGATGCTTTCAGCTTTTGGAAAGTACAGGAAAGTTGCAAAATGTAACAATGTGCTTAATGACCTACATGCTAGATATTGTTGAGCCCCGGATGGGTCTCGCCATCATTGGGGAGGACAATGCAAAGGGGCCAAGCTGCTGTAAACTCCGGTGACGTGCTCTCAGTTGTTTGGAGGGTCCTGGCCGCTCAAGCACAAATGAAACGAACGCTTCCATCGGAGTTCGGTGGGCATAAAGCTTACTAATGGCGCCTCCTTGTGACGTAAGAGGAGCGTGTCCTTTTGACAAACAAGCTAAAGGGAAGGGGGAGCATGGTGTTAACTGTTTGATTGCCAAATGGTAAATTGCTTGTTACTAAGTGTATAAAGAGCGCTACACAGCGGCTGCGTGTAGCGCTAACTTTAAACGTCGATGCTGGCTTGTGCCTTTCTCCTGCCTGTGTTGCTGTGCTTAACCTGATTAAAGACGTTGCAAACCGCTTCGTTTTCTTCTGGTTGTGGTTTGCTTCCGGAGTGCTTGGGAGGACAAGCCGAGTAACAGAAAACATTGCAAGAAGGGTCTACCGGAAATAACAGATGGTGTCAGATAATATCCGTATATGGAAATAGAGTTAGATAACCAATAATGTAAACTTCTCCTTTTCTCTTTTGCTGTGTTAAAGCTAGATAAGAGTAACGCCTCCGGTGAGGCTGGAATTGCAAAAGCTATAAAAGTCACACTTTGGGCGTAGCCTGGGGTTCTGGGGTTCAGAATCTGACATGTGAATGCTCCAAACCTTTGCTAGCAAATAAACCTGTGTTCTCCAACTTCTGTGGTCTTGTCTCCTGCATTTGGGAAAGTGGGTTTTCCCACTTCATTATAAGACGCAAGCTGACAAGCACCAGCCTCCTTTCCCAGTCAGAGACAAAGCATACTTGTCAATTAAGTATCTAAAGCTGAACCTACCATGTAAAAAACTGGGTCCTAAGTTCATAGGGCCATTCCCGATAGTGAAAGTAATCAATCTAGTAACTGTCCAGCTTAGATTCCCATGCCTGTTAAGGAAAGTGCATCCAGTCTTTTACAGCAGCTTGTTAAAGCCTGCAGTCGGCTCCCAGATGAGACCAATAGACTGGGCTGCTCCTAAGCCTATTGTGGTGCAAGGAGACCCATTATGAGGTTTAAAAAAATTTGGATTCTCATTTGCACTGAGGAAACTTGCAATATTTAGTCCATTGGAAGGGATACCCCTTGTCTGAGGTTACCTGGGTCAAAAGTTGGGATGTGAAAGCTGACAGACTTGTAAAGCAATTTCAAGATAGTCACCCCAATAAGCCCAAGGAACCCCCTGGGGTGCGAAGTGGGGGTTAACCCTACGGCTACTAAAACCCCTCTGATTCTCTCATTACAGGAGGTCCTCTTCAACTGAGGGGGAGCTGCCTGTCAGCCCTGGAGCTATTTCCCCCCCCCCCTTGTGTTGTGGCCTGCCAACGGCCTATGCAGTTAGTAGCTGATTCCGACAGCAAGGAGGCTGGTGTGGTGCTGCGCTAGCAGCCTGCGCAGCTGGCACTCGAGTCAGACAATGAGGAGGCTGGAGAAGATATGGTGTCAGAGGCAGGGATTCAGCCAGGGCCTTCAGAACCTCCAGAAGCTCCCATAAGTAAAGAGGAAGAAGAGGAGGAGCCTCTTCTCGATGCACGAGCACACAGAGCTGCCAAAAGGCAGGAGTGGCTCCTCAGGAGTAGATCTCCTCGAGAGTAAGGCTTGGGGCTAATTGGCCACTCACCTAGCCTATTTAAGGAAGGACGACAACTGAGGCAATTTGCAGGAAACAACTTCATTCACATTCCTTCGCGTCTTGAACTTGTTTCTCTTATTAGTTTCCTGCAAATTGCTTCTGGGCATTCTGCTAACCACAGTAAGATTAGTTATTATTGTTTGTTATTATTCTTGTCGGCTGTTAATGAAGTTAATTTAACAGCCTTTGTTCGGAAAAGACTGATTTAAATTAGTAAACTAAAGATCGTACGGACTTTGGGTGTGCTGCGTTCTTTGAGGTCCGTAGCTGGGCCAGAACACCTTGGCACTTCAGGGCTGCCACAGTGAAGGGAATCGAACTGTGGGAATGGGAGGGGGGAGGAAGAGATATCTGGGGGATTGTAGCCATAACATTCTTTCTCCTAAGAACCAATGGTCCGCCAGCAGCCTTCAAAGCTGGAAGCAGAGTTGGACAGTAAGAAGGCTGGGGAGGAACATGGGGCAGTCCTGGAGTCTGGGGAAGACTCAGACAAGGGCTCTGCGTCAGAGGCAGAGATGGGGCCAGGGCCATCTGGGAGTTATGCATGGACTCCAGAGCCTCCAGAGTCAGACATCAGAGAGGCAGAGGAACAGGAGGAGCCTATTCCTAGTGCGCACATGCGGAGAGCTGCCAGAAGGCAAGAACAGTTAAAACAAAAGGGATGACTCAGGAGTAAGGTCTGGAGATGATTGGCCCCTCCCATAAGGCTTAAAAGAGGAGCAAAGACACATGGGCCCTTTGCAGGAAAGCAACGTTGTTAATTCTGTTCTCAGTTGGTATCTGTTTGATTCTGGACTCCGTGTGGCTTTTGCCAAGTACCGTATATACTCGAATATAAGCCGAGTTTTTCAGCCTGTTTTTCAGGCTGAAAAATGCCCCCTCGGCTTATATTTGGGTCACAAAAAAAATGACTTTTTCCCTGCAACTGGCTCCCAAGGCTTGCTAGGGGCATGAGGGGGGGTGCCTAGCAAGACTCTCTGCAGCCCCCTGGAAGCAAAAACGGGCTGGGGGGGGGCTTAAAGGGAGAAAGAAACAAAGAAATCCTCCCGTTTGGGGAGATCCCATGTGCACTGACCTTGAGTTAAGAGCTGATTGTAATTGGCTGCTAGCTAGCCTTCTTGTAATTGGCTGCTAGCTAGTGGGTTCGCCCAGCTTGGCTGTCTCGGGAATTCTGGGAGTTGAAGTCCACAGGTTGTAAAAGGGCCACATTTGCCCAGCCCTGGTATCTCTTAACAGAGGCTTCAACTTGCCTGAAATTAGATCAAGCCAGTGACTGGGTGGGCGTGGCTAGCTGGTCATGTGATATATATGTATAGGGACTACTCAGAGGGCTGAAAAAAGTCATTTCTGACAGGTCCTCACACTTCTGACTGGTCCTCACACTTATGACCATCCTCACATTTATGCCTGTGCAGCATTCTTAACAACCATGTCACTCATTTCACAGCTGCTTCTCTTCACCATGGTGACAAGATAGGGCAAAAACGTAAAATGTGAGGACAGTCGTAAGTTTGAGGACTGGTCACAAGTGCGAGAACCAGTCAAAAATAACTTTTTCAGACCTTTGAGTAGTCCATATGCACAAAAGGACTACCCAGAGGGCTGAAAAAAGTGATTTCTGACAGGTCCTCGCACTTTTGACCAGTCTTTTTTTATTTTGAAATTTACCAGTAGCCGCTGCATTTCCCACCCCGGGCTTATACTCGAGTCAATGAGTTTTCCCAATTTGGGGGTGTAAAATTGGGGGGGGTCGGCTTATATTCGGATTGGCTTATACTCAAATATATACGGTAGGTCTTTGGAAGCGTGTCAAGGGAGATAAAAGTTGTTGATTATCCCAAAGGACTTCTCCCGAAGGACTTTTTGCAACTGATTGAGATTCAGCTGTGAATGAATGTTAATTCACAGCTGTTACAATAAAAGAGGTTTTTGGGACTACTCATGTATTTTAATGATTCAGGAAGCCAAGGTCACAACAACCAAGAGTTTTCCCACCAGGTGCAAAGAGGTGGGGTCTGAGATTGAGTGACCCGTGGACTGTGACCCTATTGGACCATGTGATGGACTGCCTGGGCAGGGGAAGGAAAATTCTAGTTTCTATTAGAGAGAAACCCAAAGAGAGTTCAGAATTGGGTTTCCCTAGATATGCCAATATGACGTGTCTAATAAATCTATTATTTGAGGAACTTGCCTGCCTTGTTTTGATTCTGTAAGGCTCATTACTTGGAACCCTGAAACCTCTACTTACAACTGGTAAGTCTAAATAGTGACAGGCCCACAACAGATCCTTTACAGTCCATACAGTATTTACTCCTATTGTAGAAAGTCATGCTACACACCCCACCAAAGCCATGGAACCGGATTTTGGGTTCTTGACAACCAGCTTGTCTTTACAACTGGAGTTTGTCTTTCCTGTGGCCATGTCACTGTGTTTTGTGACAGTTTTTGTTGGTTTCTGAGGAAAAAAAATCATTCAGAAAAGTGGGTTTCACACAACTGTGATGTTTGCTTAATTACCATATATTTGCTCAACAATTGTGAGTTATGCAATGATCACAGCAAAAAATGTCATAAAATCAGATCCATTCATGAGGGTGCCCTGACTTATGATCTCAATGATCATGGACTGGAAATCAAATCCTAACTGTAGTCAGGACTATCTGTAATGCATATGCTACGCTTTTTGCATGTTCCATAGTTTGTTAAGTGTCAGTTATTAGCATGACTATCTATTCCTAGCTATTTCTAAAAGTTATAAAATAGTCTTAAACCAGCTTAGGACAAAAGATTAGTGAATGGCCTACAAGCACCAGTTCTACATTCACTGACAGCTAACCATTTTCTAGTTCACATTCAACCTTATATGATTGGAATCATGTAAGCAAGGAGATTACACACACTCACCTTTTTCTGCTAGAAAGGGAAAAAAACTATTAAGATTAAAGATGGAAACAGGGCTTGTTCCATCTTCCCAGGACCCTCACAATGAACTGAATGGAATCCCCATGAACCTCAATGGGAAGTTAGAAGTAATTGAAACAGGAAAAATTTTAGGAATTTTCTGAAAAAATAGGTAAAATGTTTAGTTAGAAGTAATAAGCTTGAATTTATTTTCCTAGTGTGGGCTTGTACCTTTGTTTCTAGTCATAATTACAAGTTTTGTTTTGTGTTTTATAGAACCTGGCATTTTGTAAGAGCTGCCTTTTCATTAGGTTCTGACCAGCATCATCAGAGCACAGAGCCTTAGAGCTTTAAGTTGCAATCTTTGACTTCAACAACTTTTTGTTTATATATATATATAAAAACTATATATATATATGTATATATATTTGTTTACTGAGGTTTTCGCGGGTATTTGTATGTAGGTCTTTGGTTATTTGGGTTTTCTCCCGCGTAAGATTGGAAGTGTCTTGGCAACATTTCGACGTCCTGCCTACCAGCCATTTGGAAACCCGCCCTCATTGACAAAGAGTCCCTAACACAAAGAATGACACCAGACCCACACTCACACAAACCACACAGGATATCACCACCACACTTCCACGCAAAAAGCAAACCCAGACCCACACCAATGATGAGGCACAACCACAGACCAGAAGCCAGACCACAGCTGCATCATTGGCCACTTTAAACCCATCCAATCCATACATGAAGCAAACTGACACCCACCATGAAGATGTGGCACGACCACGAACGCGAAGCCAAACAACAGCAATGCAGCTCACCAGTTCAAATCCCCCTGCAACTCAGACTAACCCGAGCACAGCCAAGCCCCCCCCCAAACAGAGCACACCCCCATCCAATCAGAGCACAGCCAATCCCCCATCCAATCAGAGCACAGCCAGGCCCCCAATCAATCAAAGCACACCTCCACCCAATCAGAACACAGCCATGCTCCCAATCAGCTCCCACCCCCACTGGCAGTTAAAAGGAAGAAACAGCTGCAATCACACATTGCTCCTGGAAGCACGAAGCCGAGAACACCAGCCTGAAGATGATGAACGAGACTTCGTTGAAACGTTGCCAAGACACTTCCAATCTTACGCGGGAGAAAACCCGAATAACCAAAGACCATGTATATGTGTGTGTGTGTGTGTGTGCGCGCGCGTGTGCGCATATACACACACATATACATACCTATATACATACATACATACATATATCTCCACAGTGTGTGTGTGTGTGTGTGTGTGCATGCTACTGTATGCTTTGCATATGACTTGATTTTTATTTTCTTAATATAGTTTGATTTTATTGATCTCTTGTGAGATTACTCTATTGCCCAAAGAATGGAAAAGGGCAGATTTTACTAGTAACTTTCCTTACAGCCAGGTGGTGATGGCATGTGATTAATTTTCTCTAAATGTGACATAAACGCAGCATGAGTGGTAGGAGTCTTCTCTCTCACAAGTACTTATCAGGGTTAGGGAGGAGGAAACCAGAGAAGCCCACTGGAAGATAGATACCCAACAAGCTACACCAAGGCAGGAGGCAGACCATGGAAAAAAACTGACAGTCAATGTAGAGATTTTTAAATTGTGAGTTTTGGTGCTCCAGCCTGTGAGCGCTTCCCTTTCACCAGGATGGCCTCTCCCCCACCCCTCCCCCCACATGAAAAAGCCATGGCCACTGGCAGCACTGCCACC